>VMDO01003565.1:10499-140622 GCA_007922755.1 Pedetes capensis
AGTTTAGAGATCAGTTATACATATACTTTACATTGATTATGCCAAATCTACTTTTTTTTGCTTTATTCCATTATTATCATTTTATGTTGTCTTTTTAAACTCTTGTGTTTTATTATCACTTATTGTTAATTACTTGTCTCAAGTGTACCTTTTTGTCCTTAACTATTTGTCTTCAGTTCTCTCTCTAGCGTCTTCCAAAGTGACATCCAAAACTACTTATTCCTGAGGCTCTGTTTTCCTTTTTCTCAGCCATCCTGAGTGGCTACGTCACCATTTATTCTTTGACTCCTGAGACTTCTGTCTTGAGGCCTCACTTCACAGAGGTCATTTGTTGGTTAATCTCTTTGGAAGAGTTGGCTCAGTACATGCCAGATTCCCTTGAGAGAACCTTCTCACTGGCTCCTGTTGCATAAGAACATTCTAGCATAGGATGCCATTGTCCTGATCTACAACTCAGGGAACGGAATATGTTTAGGATTTGGGTGGAAGGAATATTCCCAAAAACAAAGTCAGGGCTGGAGCTGGTCATCCTATATCCTGGAACTTTATTGGAATGGTAAGTACATCATGACTAGCAGCATACATGTGACTTGCTAGAAATGCAGGCTCTCCAGACCCTCCTCAGATCTGCTGTGTATAAATCCTCATTTTAATGAGATTGCCAGACAATTTACCTACATTAAAGTTTGTGAAGCCTTGTCCTGGGATACTCTCCCAGCAAAGCTGTAAGGCTATTGTTGCCTTAGAGACTGTCCACTCCCATCCTGATGTCTTAAAATGATGTTTGTTTGTTTGTTTAAATCAATATTCTGTGAAGAATGTCTTGGGAAGATGGCTCTTGGCTTGAGAGAGAAAGCCCATGACTGTATTTGAAGCTCCAGTTTGTTGATATTTTTCAAAGTGTGAATCCTTATCAGCTGAGATTTACTGCCTATTTGAAGGAGAGAATAGCTGCCTGAGTGGACATCCTGATCAATAATTCAAATTAAGAAATCCCATTTTTAACGCTCACACCTGACCAAAACGATGGCAGAGCCCCCATTGTAATTATTACAAACTCCAGCTATTAGAGATTCTACTCTGATTCCTGTAGTCAGGGAATGGGAGAGATGAGAAAAACCTCTCCACTTCTCTTAAGAGACTCTGCTTCTTCGAGACATGACCAATAGTTTGTATTATCCCTGCAGGAGTCTTTCATTGTGGGCTCCATCGCATTTTGAAAGAGTATGTACTGGGTCTCCGATAATGAAGATGGAGACCCTGGGTGGAGAGTAGAATATGAAGCTCATGAACACAACAAATTGTTTCCTGAAGATCCAAATCCATCTAACATCCCAAATGTGATTTTGAGGTGCTCCGCTCTCTTGGGCTGTGATTTGTTTTCTGAGAGGACGGTTCAAGAGAACATGGTCTTCTGGCACATCATGAGAGATGGGAGTTACATGGAAGAGCTTTCTCACAGCACAAGGCCGAAATAAATGAGAGGAGGGTGTCTGGGTGCCTCAGCTTCTGCAATGCCTTTGCCCACATGACAAATGGCCCCATGCTACCAAAGGATGCTCTCCCTGGAGGCCCAAGAATGCCACTGATGACCTTCAGAGGCATTTGCCAATTTTTCTGTATTGTAGCTATGTGACAATGCAACAATATTTTGTAAATCAAAACAAAGCAAAACAAACAAACAAACAAAAACACCCAAAGCATAAATCTGTGGTTCAATGTTTGTAGCACAGAATTGAAAGTGCCAATTCCACTGACCTCTGTATTATTTTCGCTGGAAATGGAGAGATTGTCCATGAAAGCAGAATGACCCATAGTATCTTGAAGTTCACTGCTTTCCCATTTTCAATCCAATTTCTCTGTCATTTTTTTTTCTGGTACTAGGGTTTAAGCCCAGGGCCTCACACATGCTTTGCAAGTGCTCTACCATGGGATTGTACCCCAGTCCATTTTTTACTTCTGATTTTTTAGACAGGGTCTCACTACATTATGTAGGCTGCCTCTGGCCTCGAACCTGTGATCCTCCTACATCCACCCCAGTGTGCCAAAGTGCCTGGCCAATTTCTCTGCCTGGATTTATGCCTGTTGAGGAATAGAACAATACAATTTCCCATCTGTACATTATCTCACATTTAAAAATGTAGGCACACTTGGAGCAAGACATCAGATCATTTTAATTGATATGGAGACAAAGAGCATTATCCTGCCTCACAGGCTCAGGGAAGGAAATTCACTTTCCCCAGATCATTTGCTTTAGATTCTGAGAGTCAGAACTTGAACCCAAGAAACTTAACTTTAGGTTCAGTATTCCTAGTCACTAACTTCAAAAATCTGTCTCTTAGCTAGTCATATTGAGTACTAGGCAATCTAAGAGTTTTTGTATATAAAAAAAGAATTCGGAGAACACACAGGTATTAAGAAGGTGCAGAACAGAGCTGGGGGCATCCTGCAAGTAGCCCTTGAAGGACAGGGAGAACCCAAAAGGCAATTGGGTGGAGAGAACCAATATCCCACACCCTGTCATGGTGGTGGTGGTTGTTAAGTGCCATCAAATCTGGTCCAACTCATAGCAACCCTATATACAACAAAACAAAACATTACCTGACACTGTGCCAAGCATATGATCTTATTTATGTTAAACCCCATTGTTGCAGCCACTGTGTCAATCCATCTAGTTGAGGGTCTTCCTTTCTTTCATTGACCTGCCACTCTCCCAAACATGATGTTCTTCTCCAGAGATTGGTCCTTCCTGACTACATGTCCAAAATACATAAGATGCAGCCTACCCGTGCTTGCTTCCAAGGAGCACTCTGGCTATCCTTCTTCTAGGACAGATAGATCTGTTGGTTCTTTTGGAAGTTCATGGTAGATTCAATATTCATCTCCAGCACCATAATTCAAATGCATCAGTTCTTCACTCATCTCCCTTATTCAACTTTCAGCTTTCATAAGTATATGATACAACTGAAAATATCAATCCATGAGCCAGGTTCACCTTTTTCTTCAGTGTGGTATCTTTTCAACACTTTAAAGAGGTCTTTTGCAACAGCTTTTCCCAGGGCAATGCATCTTTTGATTTCTTACTGCTCTTTTTGTGGGTGTTGATTACAGAACCAAGTAAAACTAAATTTTGGACAACCTCAGTCTTTTCTCCATTTATTATGAAATTGCCTACTGACCTAGTTGTGAGGATTTTTGTTTTTTTGATGTTGAAATGCAATCCATACTTAAGCTCTGTTCTTTGATCTTCATCAGTAAATGTTTCAAACCCTCTTCAGTGTCAATAAGCAAAGTTGTATCATCTGCGTAATACAGGTTGCTAATGAATCTTCCTCCGATCCTGATACCATGTTCTTCTTCCATAAAGTCCAGCTTCTTGGATTATTTACTCAGCATAGAGATTAAAAAGGTATGGTGAAAGGATACAGCCCTAACACACACCTTTCTTGAGTTTAAACCAGGCAGTGTTTCCTTGTTCTGTTTGCACGACTGCCTCCTGGTCCATGTACAGATTCCTCATGAGTAAAATTAAGTGCTCTGGTATTCCCATTCTTCACAATGTTATCCATAATTTGTTGTGATCCAAACAGTCAAATGCCTTTGCGTAGTCAGTAAAATATAGATAGATTTCTTTCTGGTATTCTCTGCTTTCGGCCAATATCCATCTGACATCAGGAATGATGTCCCTGGTTCCATGCGCTCTTCTGAATCTGGCTTGATTTTCTGGCTGTTCCCTGTCTATATACTTCTACAGTCACTTTTGAATGACCTTTAGCAAAATTTGCTTGTGTGAGATATTAATGATATTGTTCAATAATTTCCACATTTGGTTGGATCCCCTTTCTTGGGAATGGTAGTAGTTAGACATTGCACATGTGACAGCCATGTGTCTGTTGTATATCTCATGAGGAATGCTTTCATCTATAAGTAACAAAAATCCTGGTACTGGAACTTTAAGTGGATGAGGATTTAACATTCTCCTGTTGCATGGAACCCAGTGAGAAGTAGTTTCTAGCATTGATCTGATTCAATGGTTCTCCATCAGAAAATGTCCCAATACATTATTATTATTATTATTATTATTATTATTATTATTACAATACTGGGAGTTGAACCCAGGGCCTTGAGCTTATATACTTTGCAGGTACTGTACCACTCAGCTGCACTCTCAGTCCATATTTTTACTTTTTGAGACAGGGTCTCCCTAAATTATGCAAACTGCCTCTGGTCTCGAACTTGTGATCCTCCTGCCTCTGCCTCCCAAGTCATTGGGATGACAGGCGTGTGCCTTCATGCCCAGTGCCCCAATACATTATTGGTTGTGGCTAAATGCTACTGGAAACTGGTGGGTCAAAGTCAGGGACCTTGCTAACCATGCCTCAGAGAAGGGCACAGCTTTCTACCACAAAGGGTCATCAGGTCCCAAAAGTCATCATGCTGAGGTTGAGAAACCTGAATCAAGCAGTGAATGCTACCCAGGCCCATCTCTCTGCACTTCTCTTGGCCTTTCCCTCATGGCCTCAAACAAGTTGCTGGATCTCATCTTCATTCAAGATGAGAAGAGAGGACACGAGAGAGAAGGCATCACCTTAGCCATGCCTTCTCCCTTTATCAGGGAAAGAAATGCCTTCCCAGAGTCCTGAGAAGATGCCACTTCCATGTGACTGGTCAGAATGGTGTCCCCCCATCATGGATCTGGGGTGGAGAGTATCTCACAGGGGACTTGACATGTTACTGTGTCAAATAAACTCAGGGTCTGTTAGCAAGTGAGAAGTGCGCTAGGCAACCTGCAGTTAGAGTATGCCTCACCAGGCCAGCGGTTTAAGCTGATGCTCTTCACAAACACACGTGGTTCTTCTGATCAGTCCTGCAGAAGCCATAAAAGTGCAGACTGCTCCCTCTTTAATGGTGTTAAACCAAGCGGCCTCCTCCGTCTGCCAGCATCTCTAAAGGGCTAGCCCATCTCCCTAAAGCAAATGTTTTTAAAGCCTCTTTTCCCATTGATGAATCGTCTGCACAGAGACAGATTAAATTATTTATCTGGACTCTGAACATCAGGATGGGCTATTCTCAAGGCGGCTCTGGTCCAATTTTAGAAAATGTATTTGTGGAGTAATAAATAACAATATTACTCCCAGCCTCCTTTTATTGCTCTTTGATTCATTCATTCAACAGACATGTAGTGGGCTCTGATGAGGAGTGCCAGGCTTAAGATTTGGTACCTCTACTGGAGTAGAAGCATTTTGAGGACAGAAATCCTATCACCCATGGCCACCATGATGTCCCTAGAGCCTAGCACACTAAATGGCTTGTGGTTAGCTCATAGTGTGCTTATCAAATGGCTGAACCCATTAAGTTTCTTTTGATAGGGATTGTATTCTTGGGGGAGGGGTAGAAGGTAGTTAAAGAAAGTGAGCAAGCTATAATGATGTACTTCAGAGGAGAAATGTCAGATCTTCACCAGAAGTGGACCAGAATCGTCACCTGGTCCCACTGTGGGGGACACAGGGAAGATTTCAAAATGAAAAGTCTATCTAGGCTGAATGTTGAAATATGGAGATGAATAAATATCAGTAGATCTGTCTTGTATCCCTACCCACTCCCCTACTCCAAATCACCTCCCATCTTCTCCATATTCTAGTTTTAGAAGTGTACTTTTATTTTAAAAGCTAAACAATTCCATATAAATTTTTTAAATGCCCTCCAAGTTCTAGTGATTTGAATTCAGTATATCTGGCTTGCCTACAGCCATAGCCCTGTGGCATCCGATCCTGTCAGATCTCTGAAGCTAAGCAGGGTGGGGCCCAGTTAGCACTTGGATGGGAGACCACCTAGCAACACCAGGTGCTGTAGGCTTGGGAGACAGATGCAGCAACCCACTCCCAAAAATCAATCCGCCATTGAAAACCCTATGAATAGCAGAGAAGCACTGACAATAGTGTTTCCCCTGTTGTAGGTAGGGTCGCCATGGGTTGGATACTGACTAGATGGCACCTAACAACAACAACAACATCATATCTGACTTATATAAACATGGAGATACCTTTGCTTTGTAAGATGCCGTACCAGAGTTACCATACCAGAGATAGGGAGAAAGGAAATGCTCCATGCCCAGAGTTCCCTGGAGTTCTTTGCAGCAGCCACCTCTGTGGGTAGCTCCAGGATGTTTCTGACTGCTAGAAAATGTGTTTCTATTTCTTCTGTTTCTCCCTTTCCTACCTCCTGCTTTTTGACCTCCAAGGTCCAGCATGACATTGTCCAGGGAGCTGTGACTTTCTCCTTGCTGACACCTGAAGGAGGGAGCTAGCTTCCACTTTTTACCTGAAGCTCCCTCCTGGGGGTATTTTTATGACATCCTTGGTTGAGGCATCCCCCTGATGCTTCTGTGGAGGAAGGACATATTATTCTTTCCATATGGACAAGGGACATACCCGTGTGAGATGGACTGCATGGCCTAGAATGGAGTCACCTAGTGAATGGTCCATGGCTCAAATTCAGTATGCTCACTCCCATGACATCCTTTGTTGAGCACTTGGCCTGGAAAAGAAGGTCCCCCTCTCACCAGTACGCTGGTGTGGCCCTTAGGTTTATCCTGTCCATCTCTCACTGCTGTTCCGTGATTTCTTTTTTTTTCAAGTGTTCTTCCAACCAATATTAATTGAGCCTTTATGACGGATTTGATGTGCACATGGTAGACATGGCAAATTTAGAGTCCCCATCCTGATAAATGTTGTATGTTGGAAGAAGTCATTCAATGAAATACTCAAGAGTGCTAAAGGACACCGAGAAACACAGGAGGCACTTGGGTGGTCATGTGGCATGGAGACACTTAGCAGTAGCTCTGGTGTATGCAGAAACTAGGGAGGGTTCCACAAGAAATAACATGAAGCCAAGGCAGAAAAATAATAACAAGGACTACCGCATTTGTCTTGTGTCTCTAGAGCTTACTTGCTGCTGGGAGTACAAAAATGTGCATTAACTGGACAAACAGAATGACTTTAAAGCCAAGGCACCATCAAGATCCTGTCTGTCTTCTCCAACCCACTGACTCCTCTCTTCTCCAGCCAGATCCTCCCAACCTGCCTCTTCACAGGTACCATTGGCCTGTGTGCCCTTCCCCCCTGCAGTGAAGATGTTCTTAAATCACAGTGGATCATGTACATCCCCTGCATGCACCTTCCCATGATGCCTATGGCTCACCTGGTGGAAATCACACCCTTGAGCCTTCTCTTTCCATATCATAGATCTTTGCATGGATTCTGGAAATTGTTGCACTCTTTTTTTTTAAATCCAGTACTAAGAAATTGAATCCAGAGCCTCATGCATGCTAGGCAAGTGCTCTACTACCTCATCCTCAGTCCCTTTTTTATCTTTTATATTAGGCAGGGTCTTGTTAAGTTGCACCAGTTGGCTTCGAACCTGTGATTCTCCTGCCTCAGCCTCCCAAGTTGCTGGGATTACTGGCATGTGGTCATGGCACCTGGCTTGTCACACACTTTTTTTTTTTTATCTATTGCATCTTTGAACATGCTGTTCCCTTTGCCTCAAGGCCCTTGCTGTTCTTCGATCTGATAAATGTCCTTGCACCCTTCCAGAGTGGATGTGTGGAACTCCAGCTTGGTCAAGCTTTTCCCACTCCCTAGTTGGAGGGAGGCTTCCTGCCCCAGTGGTGTCCTGACTGTTGATGATCCTGACATCCTCACTAGACTGAGGGAGACTTCCTCCTCATCAATGGAGACATCAGTTTATTAATCTTTCTCTCTCCAGCACTTTGTCTGAAAGACATTACGGACTCAATAGATATCCAAAAGAAATATGGCATTTTTCACTGTCTTCAAGACACTATAAGACACAAAACTAAGGGTGTTTTTGTTTTCTAAAGGTGATGGTTATCATTATAGGCAAATATTATAGTTGTTTATTGAATGCTGAAAACTTGTTTTATGAGTAGAGGAACAATTGCATTTAGCTTTTGTTTATACTATCCATACTTTGCTTCCAAATAGTCAGTGTACTGGTGCTTCTGATAGGGTTTCTCACCTAGAGAAGATCATCTAGGACATATCAGGAGAACCAAGACAAACAGATGCTTTGAAAGAGCACTGTATGCACATTCTGTTACCAAAAACCATATGTACCAGAAAGCTCTTACTAAGGGCCTTCTTCTCCAACACTACTGAAAGTGGAAGTAGGAGTGAGCCACATTTCCCTTTTGAGGGAATTTTCTGAGGAGGCTGTAAGTCAGTGGAAATAAGCAAGGCATCCCCTTCCTCATGGCCAGGCACGTTTGACATAGCCTCAGAGAAGAGACCATTGGAGAACTCACTAGTTAATTGGGATCTCTCTTAGTTGGCTATCAAGAAATGATATGCAGTGTATAGTCCTATATTTTTTATCACCATGATCACTTTATAAGGTCCATTTATCATTGTCATTTGTACCTTTGGTGGAAGAGTGTTTATTGCTGAGCTGAAATCTCTAATGAACTTAAACTTTACAATAGCTACAGGAAATTAAGCAGTGTCATTTCGGGAGATTCTATCCCATTCATCAAGTTAATACTAGGGTTCCATGGACAGGGTGTTCTGGGATTGGCAAATCTTTTGAAGCATGTGGTGACTCAACAAAAATATCTTTGATAACTTATATAATTGACCATGCATGACATGTATTTGCCCGAAGTTCCCAATGAAGCAGCTCAGAAGTCGTTGGTTTTGCTCCTGATTTCATACTCAAGTCAGCTTCATTAGAGTGTTATTTGTAGTTGGCACTGCTCCCTGTTCCAAACAGTGATTCAAAACGGTTTCAAAATGCTTTCCATTGAAATTGGAACGAAAGAAAGAAGTCTCACCAGAGATTATGGGCATTTTTTTCTCACTTTTAAACAAAATCCTTAAAAGATTTACAAAGATTGGTGAATTATGATCAAGAGAACTGGAGACTTCCTCTCACTAGTGTGAGATCTTGGTTAAGATAGTTTAACTCCCCAGATCTCTGCTTCATCATCTAAAAAATTTAAACTTTTTAGTCCCAAATATTGTACTAAAGGGTCTTGGATCCCCCTTTCAGCTCTACCCTGAATGATTTCATGTTATATGAAGGGATTGATAAGACATGAAGTTATAAATTGAATAACATTTCCAACATTACCACTCTTCTATACTCCTGGGAAATAGTGGATCAAAGTGTCTTGTTAATTCAACCTAGAACTTTCTTGCAATATACAAGAAAGGGAGAGGTATAAGGAATAATGAGGGAGAAGAGATAGCTGCAGATTTAAAGCCGTAGATCGGGGGTTGTTTTTGTTGTTGTTGTTGTTAGGTGCCATCAAGTTGTATCCAATTCATAGCGACCCTATAGTACAACAGGCGAAACACTATTATCAGTGCTTCTCTGCTGTTCATAGGGTTTTCAATGGTGGACTGATTTTTGGGAGGGGGTTGCCAGCTCCTTCTCCCAAGATTGGGGGCTAGAAGGCTTGAATTTGAGTTTGCATGTCTCATTTTTATATTTGATTCAATTGCCTCATCTATCAAAAACAAAATAGAAAAAGGGCCAATCACCTATATTCTCCCTGTTTTGGGAGGCTATAGTAGGCCAGAATTACTATAATCAACTGCACACCCATTAAGCATTATAATATTTATTAAGCTATAAGTTCCCGTGACTATTTACTCCAGAATTAAGCCCAGTGGGCTTTTCATAGATATTTGCTGAATAAAAGAATGCACATACTGATCACTATTGGGTGAAGAAAGCCATCAGATCTGACTTTGAGATGAGATCATAGGAGATGGTGAGTGAAGAGAGTGGAGAGCACAGTGACCTCATGTGTGGTGATGTCATGACATGGTGGTTTAGGGAACTGAGTCATTCACCCAAAACCTTACCACCCCCCCACAAGCCACCCCAAGTAAATATATTTCCTATGTAGGAGCAGTGTGCTTGTTATGCAAGCATTTCTTCCCACCCGCTCTTGGAGCCCCCTCACATAACCACCTTCTCACCCTAACTGAGTTGCTCTAATGAATTCTGAGGGACAGTGGAATACCTCCCAATTACTCCAAGGTGGCTCAAATGGCCTATTCTGAAATCTTCCTGTGTTTCCTTCAAGAAAGAAGGGACCAGGGTATATACTGGAGGTCCCCAGGGATCCCAGCTAGAAAAATAAGATAATACGAAGCAGAATGGAGAAGGAACTCCCACGTACTCACAGGGCTCAAGTTAAAATTCTAGGGGTATTCCCTTGACCTCAGTGGCACTTCCCTTGTCTGCTGGGATATCTGTGGCATTTGTCTTTGGGCTATTGTCCTGGATGGAGGAAAGAATATTGTTTTAGTCCTAGGAAGGATGTGTACCACTCAGATACCATCAGAGTTCCTACTTTCTAAGGCTCAGACTTCCCTTGTGAGAGTTTCACTGGGCTCGGACCAGGAATGGGGAGAGACTCCTTGTCCTCATCATGGTCAAGACACAAGAGCAATCAAAAGAAGAGGAAATGCTCCTCATTTACACTCAGAGTAGAATATGAGCAAGGGGCCTTCACCCAAAAGGCTATGGTGTTGAAAGACTAACTCTGGATAAAGTCTCTTTTAGGGCCTTAGTTTAATTTACAATTGTACACATTTGGTTACAAGACTAATTACCCAGGAGCCAGAAAGCGTTTCTCTGCCTATTTCTTTAGAATGGATCCAAGCCAGGATGAGAAATCATGTTCGGGTGAAAATACCTGCCTTGTGTTGACCACGTGGGGCTGGGTGTGCCATTCTAGGAGTTTTGCTGACATTTTCCATGACCATTATAGCCATCTTGAAAAATAAACATTGTCACTATTTTAAAGACTAGAAAACAAAGGCTCATTCTGAAAGAAGGTTTCTCAGCTTAATATTGTAGTATTTTGGGCTAGTTAATTCTTCATTGGTCTGCAGCCATACCACCCTGGGGTCCCATCCTGTCTGATCTCAGAAGCTAAGCAGGGTCGGTCCGGTTCGTCCTTGGATGGGAGACTACCTGGGAATACCAGGTGTTCCAGGCTAGGGAGAAGAACTTAGCAGTCCACTCTTGAAACAATCAGCCATTGAAAACACTATAAACAGCAGAGAAGCACTGACAATAGTGTTTCACCTGTTATACATAGGATCACCATGAGTCAGACACCAACTTGACGGCACCTAACAACAACAGCAATAATTCTTCATTGTGAGGGCTGTGTTGTGTTTTGTATAATACGCAGAATCTCAAGCTTCTTCTCCCTAACCCCCCAGTACTGTTGGGATAAGTTTGAAGTTTTGCAATGATATAAACAATCACACCTCAATAAAGCTACCAAGCAAACACAAAACCCACTAACCAAATAGCACTTCTGATCTTTAACAAGTAGATTACTGAGTTTGAATTCTGCTGAAAAATGTAGCAATCATTATTGAATAATTAGACCAACAACCATTTCTTTCTAATTTGGAGCCAAATTTTATCTTACTGTAAGTATCTCCTTTCTAAGACTTGAATACTTAAACACTTAAAGAGAGTCTTGAACACTGGAATGATCACTTCCATCACATTCCAAGAAATCACCCAGGCTAATTCTGCTGGTGAGAATGTTAATAATACATCTTTTAAAAGTTCCAAGCATGAATTATTTGCAACAGGAGTTTGAAGGTAATGGCATGCATCATACATTAGTTCTTGAAGCTGAATAATGCAGCGCTTGTACAGTGGAGGTCGATAGAATTTGGATTACTCCAAATCATTTTCCCTTTGCTCTCTCACCGAGCAGACAGGCCTTCTCTGAGGCTGGTCCTGCTGTGAGAGCAGTCAGCTCTGTTACCTTCCTTGATGCAAAAGGAATGAAGCGATGTCTCTTCATCCTAGGACCATGCCCTCTGTGTCTAGGTACCACCTAGGGCTCCAGACAACAGGTAGTAATTAATTGATGAAGTTGATTTCCCAGCACATTGTTAGACCTGGCATTCCAATTTCTGCAGGGGAAAGAAAAAGTCAAAGTGGAAGAGAAGCCCTGGATGACACTATTTCTACCTGAACAAAAGCAAATAAAAAATGAAATGCAGCAGGGTAATAAGGCTAAGCAAGTATAACTTGGGAGGCACTTCTGGAGTTCTCTGAAATAATCAGGTCTTTCCTGCTGCTGATTTTTCATACCTTCTTTTCTCTCCTTCCCCATGCACCTTTTTGGCTTCTTATTCTCCAACTACATTAATAGACATTTCTCCTAGATTCTTATGATTTCTGAACTGCTAAATGTCCGGAGCCTAGTGTAGTACCTGATGCGTAGTAAGCATTCAGTAAATATTTGTTGATTGACCTTAATATGTATTTGGATTTTGATGAAAGTATTTTGAAATGATAATTTATGTGTTGCCACATCTACACAGGCTGATTTTGATGATATCTGTTTCCCTCAAACCAGATCAGATTGGTTCAGTGAGGTACTGTTGTCTGACCTGAACAGAGATCCATGCCAGGACACCTACAAGCTGGACCACCTTGGGAGGAGGGGACCTCCCTTGCTTAGGCACCAGTAGGTGACTAGACTCCAAATGTTGTTGTTGTTGATGTTGTTAGGTACCGTCGAGTCGGTATCCGACTCATAGCGGCCCTACGTACAACAGGTGAAACACTATTGCCAGTGCTTCTCTGCTATTCATAGCGTTTTCAATGGTATATTGATTTTTGGGAGTGGGTTGCTGGGTCCTTCTCCCAAGCCTATAGC
Organism: Pedetes capensis; assembly: GCA_007922755.1. Lineage (NCBI taxonomy): Eukaryota > Metazoa > Chordata > Mammalia > Rodentia > Pedetidae > Pedetes > Pedetes capensis. The sequence continues at coordinate 23,230 of VMDO01003565.1, forward strand.
ACCTGGTGTTGCCAAGTGGTCTCCCATCCAAGTACTAACCAGGCCCGACCCTGCTTAGCTTCCGAGATCTGATGGGATCAGATGCCACAGGGCTATGGCTGCAGGCTTAGACACCAAATGTTGTTGTTAGGTGCCGTCAAGTTGGTATCTGACTCATAGCGACCCTCATAGGGTTTTCAATGGCCAATTGTTTCGGGATTGCCTCCGGAGTGCATTGCCAGGTCCTTCTCCCATTTTTGTGGTGCTGGGAATTGAACTCGGGACCTCAGAGACTGCAGCTCAGCACTCTACCAACTGAGCTAAATCCCACCCCTAGACACCAGATAGGAACCCCTAATTAAGGACCAACCTTGGGTGCCCCCACATGGCTCTAGCAAGGTTCCTGATGTTCAGGACACCTCTTTAGTCCTCCAACAAACGTGTCTGCATCATCTGTTTGGTACTAGCACTGTGCTAGGTGCTGCGGATATCCCAAGATTAGAATGAGTGCTTAAAAGCTGTGTCCTAGACGGGGAGAAAGGATTACCACAGGACATGAGGATCATTTTGGGGGTGATGGAAATGTTCACAGAACTGACTGTGGTCAGAGCTTCATGGATGTATGCACATGCCAAAACAAATCAAAACTATACCCTTTAAATATGTGCAGTTTATTGTATGTCAATTATATCTCAATAAAGCTGTTTCAAAATAAAGTAAAAATATACCCTCTGAAAGGATGAGGCCATTGTTTTCAAGGCTTGGCCATTAGTCAGAATTTATAGTTGGAAAGGAGGCTTTGACACCTCTTCCATTCTGCAGTTGTTTGTTTGGATGTTGGATGAGAAAGACCTTGGTCTGAAGTAATTATCACTGGGTGGGAAGGATGGGCCAAGTCAAACAGATGCTGTTTAATGGGGAACAATGTGAAACTTCTTTTCTGTGACTCAAAAGCTAATGACACCCCTATAGGATAAAGGGAGAAAGAGTCTCATGGAAAAATACATGGGGGAAATGGAGGAATTAGAGTTGGCAGTAAATTCAGCAATGCATTTTGATTGCCAAAAACAAAAACAAAAACAAAAAAAAAGTGAGAGTGAGGGAAGAAAAAAGAAAGGAAGATTTTAGATTTTAGGATGTACTTCTGGAAGAAGGAAGATTATTTGCTGCTGCTGCTGCTGCTGCTGCTGCTGCTGCTGCTGCTGCTGCTGCTGCTGCTGCTGCTGCTGCTGCTGCTGCTGCTGCTCGTCCTCCCACATCCTCCTCCTCCTCCTCCTCCTCCTCCACCTCCTCTTCGTCCTCCTTCTTCTCCTTCTTCTCCTCCCTCTTCCTCCTCCTCCATCTTCCTCCTCCTCCTCCCCTTCCTCTTCTTCTTCTTCTTCTTCTTCTTCTTCTTCTTCTTCTTCTTCTTCTTCTGCTGCTGCTGCTGCTGCTGCTGCTGCTTCCTCTTCTTCTTCTTCTTTTTCTTCTCTCTCTCTTTCTCTCTCTCTCCTGAGAGGTTAAACCCAGGGCCTTGCACAAACTATGCAAGTGCTCCACCAGTGACCTGCACCCCAGCCCATTTTTTCTTTTTTCTTTTGAGTCAAGGTCTTGCTAACTTGCACAGGCCGTGTCTGGCCTTGCACTCTCCATCCTCCTTCCTCAGTGTAATGAGTCACTGGGATTACAGGTGTGTACCACAGTGCCTGGCTGATTTTGTTCTTTTGAGTTCTGTCACTGGCTGGAATATTGTGTTTGTTTCTGGTGGATCATGCATTGTTGTTGTTGTTGTTAGGTGCCGTCAAGTCAGTATCCGACTCTTAGCGACCCTCATAGGGTTTTCAATGGCTGAGTGCTTCGGGATTGCCTTGGGAGTGGATTGCCAGGCCTTTCTCCCGTTTTTGTGGTGCTGGGAATTGAACTCAGGACCTCAGAGACTGTAGCGCAGCGCTCTACCCACTGAGCTAAATCCCAGCCCGGATCATGCATTAATAGGCACATTTAGGTAGGCTTTTTAGAGGAAACAAACCAGGATGGTCAAGAAGACTTAAAATAAGGGAGGATGATGAACAGCAATAGGGGCAGAGACTCCCTAACCCAGAGCGTGCCCTCAGTGATCTGCAATTCCTGGGAGACTTCTATTTGGCAGGTGCCAGGTGCTCCATACATCACATGCTTTAAAGCATTAGGTCTGTGATGTGGGCTCTGTGTGTTCAACAAACTTTCAGGGACATAGTAGGATTGCCCTTGAAACCCAGACACAGGGGCATGACTCTATTTGGCCAATGCAACGTGAGGGCAAAGGAGACACATGACTTCTGGGTGGATGCATAGATTAGTTACTTTTGCATTGTCAAAACCAAATACCCAACAGAAACAACTTTAAGGTGGAAAGATTTGTTTTGATTCATGGTTTCAGAGGGATCCATCCATGGTTGCTTGGCCCCATGGTCTTGGGCAAAGCATCATGACGGCAGGAGAGTGTGGTAGAAGAGGTTCTCAACTGTAGTGGATAAGAACCAGAGAAAGAGGCAGATACCCCCAAGGACCCACCCGCTGTGTCCTACTTCTTTTGCTAGGTTCTACCTCCTAAAGTTTCCAGAACCTTCCAAAAGTAGCACCACCAGCTGGGGACCCCATGTTGACCACATGAGTTTGTGGAGGACATTTCATGTTCAAACCACAACAATGCACGTATTAATACAGAGTGTCCCTCTGTGAGGGGCCCAAGTGAAGAGAAGACAGATGAGCACCTCCCCCTAGCCTCAGCGAAGATGAGGTAGAAACAAAAGTAAAACCTTGGTCATTTCAAGCTATGGAGACTTGGTGGCTGCTTGTTACTGCAGCAAAACAAATCTCACCCTGACTGATGAATATCATCACATAACAAACAAGCAAGTCCCTTGCCTGGAACTCTCCCTGCAGTCAGAAGTGCAGCTGTGATGCAAATTCTGTTGCATCTCTCCCCACACCACTCATGCTTATTATAATTCTATACCAAGGGGTTCAATGTAATATATAATCCTAGGTGCAGATAAAGAGGCAGAACTAGAAGCTGGAAGAAACCTGATTTTTCATTCAATGTGAGAGATCCTTTACAACCATAGCTCTCTGACCATGGAAAATGCTGCTTGGGAAGTTTTTACCTCTCCTTCTTGGCACGTGCTGAAGCTTACCAGCATCTCTTCTAGTGGCGAGAATTCAAGGACTAAAATGATGTCTGGACTGAAAGACTCGTTGGTTCCCCCCCCCCCCCGGTGCCCTGAGAGACTGTATCTCTTAAGTGGTAGATACACCCAGAGGGCATTTCACAAACAGGGGCTGCTGGCAATAAAACATTCTCAGCCAGAGCGAGGAAAAGACAGCTCCTTTGCAGCGTCTAGGTAACTGGTAAATTAAATCAATGATGAAATCCCATACACCATACGTAAGTTCAGAAGAACTGAGCTGAGCCCTCAAATATTAATTGCAGGAAATGATTTGTCTGTTCTTGGTAGTAATGCACAGCTGCGGGTCAATCTTTCTTCTCTAAGATTCCCCACCAGCAAAGTCCCTTTCTATCTTTCTATGACATCCACGATCGCCCCCGACCCCAGCCCATGCTAGGTGAATAAATGCCAACGTTTTGTTGTGACCAGTGATTCTCTCTGCATTTTAGATTCTGCGTTCCTTTGGTGGGATGCTAAGACCCGTGCACCCCCAGCCTGAAACTCTCAGCCACATAAATCATAGAGCAAGGGGATTTTTATGCAAAATAAAGCCCTTTCCATGCTTTTCCCTTGCAATGATTACATGATTTTCCTCTGAACCTGAACAATATGTGTTTCATAAATAGATCCTTCTCTCTGAGAGGAAACCTTGGAAATGGATTATTTGTTTGGTTTGCATTTTGTCTCCTGGTTTTGCAGCTACCAGAAGACAGCTCTCCGAAGCATGCTGCAAAGATGAAGAATTCGGACCGCAGGCCAGCAAAGAGCCTTTCCTTTACAGAGGAACTTGCTCACCCCGAGTGGCACATTGTTTAGGAGAACTTGGATCATGGGACACTCAGAAGGCCTTGGAAAGGGTCAGTTTGCAATCCTTTCCTGGAGTGTCTCCCCAATTATCAGTGAAGAAGCAAAAAGATACATCAGGAAAAAAAATATATATTTTACCATCTGAAAGTTCCTAGCATTTCTTTTTCTTTTTTTCTTTCTTTCATTTTTTTTTTTTTTTTCAGTACTGGGGGTTGAACACAGGGCCTTGTGCTTGCGTGCTCTGCAAGTGCTGAACCACTGAGCTGCACCCTCAGCCCACCTTTTTTACTTTTTGAGACAGGGTCTCACTAGGTTACGCAGACTGCCTCTGGTCTCGAACTTGTGATCCTCCTGCCTCCGCCTCCCAAGCGCTACTGCGCCCAGCTAGTTCATAGCATTTCTAAGCAGATGTTTATTTTTTGTAATCCTGTGTGGCTTCTGAAAAAAAATATGGAGGAAGTTCAATATTTGAGATCTGTTGCCATCCTCTGCCGAAGATACCAATCTGTAAGAAGTCAGTAGTGTGCTTCTCATTCACTGCCTGGTAGATACACAGTCAGCTGGAAAATAAAAAGTCAAAGGTGGTCACTTTGAGAGAAAGGATACAATTAATGCAAATGTTTCAGGTGTTCAGAAGCAAAATATTTCCAAAAGGTGCCTGTACCTCATGTCACAGAGAATGCCTGCAATTCAGAAAGTCCCCATGGTGGAGAAGGGGATATAGCGTCTCCCAGTCCTGACTTAGCATGTCTGCTGGCCACGTGAAAGCAGGGCTCCCTGCCCAACTTGTCTAAAGAGACAAAGTCATTTGATTCCCAGGACAAAGGAGCCCCACCAGAGTGGACACAGCCCAGCAAGGAAATCCTGACATCACACAAAATAGAGACAACCTCATTCTTCTGGAATGTGAGGGGTTTAAAGCCTAGCAGAGTTGAAATGTGCTTTTGTGCCTTACCTAAATCTGAACTAAGCCCTTGCATTTCAAGTATCGTTGAGAACACAGTAAATAATCACACCGCCCTGCAGTACGTGGAGCACTGGATGTGGATTATGGATATGCCCTTTCAAATGAGCCTTCTGTCTCTTAGGGAGGCGGCATAGTTTAGTTGCTTCAGGCCCAAGGGATCTATGTCAGACTCTCTGAACTCGGATTTCACATCTCCTAAAGGGACTGGGGTTTAGCTAAATTAGTAGAGTGCTGCTCTGCACTCTCTGAAGCCCTGTGTTTGATCCCCAGCATTGCAAAAGTGGAAAAGTGGAAGAAGGACCTGACAAGCCACTCCCAAAGCAATCTGGAAACAATTGTTGTTGTTAGGTGCTGTAGAGTCATTATTGGACTCATAGCAACTCTAAGCACAACAGGTGAAACATTATTATCAGTGCTTCTCTGCTATTCATAGGGTTTTCAATGGCAGATTGGTTTTGGGAGGGGGTTGTTGGGTCCTTCTCCCAAGCCTGCAGCACCTGGTGTTGCCAGGCAGTCTCCCATCCAAGAATTAACCAGGCCCAACCCTGCTTAGCTTCTGAGATCTGACAGGATCAGATGCCACAGTGGTATGGCTGCAGGCTCGAAACAACTAGCCATTGAAAACCCTATGAATAGCAAAGAAGAACTGACATAGTGCTGGGCATGGCACAGTGTTGGGAGTGTTCAGTTCTGTTGTATAGTTGGGTTGCTATAAGTCGGACCCAACTCAACGGCACTTAACAACAAGTGTTACCTATAGAATGAATTTGCATAAGGTAATTCTCTGAACCTCACTTTATTCATCCCTAACGTGGAATAAGAATGAATGATTGTCAGGATGTACAAAGTTCCTGGCACTGAGTACATCATATTATACTCAGTATCATAACTCCACCACCATCCACAATGGTATAAAAATAGATCTCCTAAATATTTAGACTGGAAGCCTTTTGCTGCTAGAGTGACCCTAATTTGAAAGACCATTCACATTCAAAAGTACAAAGATCCTTGACCCTGGAACGAAAAGCACCCGATGCTGAAAGCCCAGGGCAGGGGTTCTTTACATCCAAATGCATCAGCACGTTCCTGCCACTGACTAAGCCTCAGTTTTGCACAGATGAAATGTTAATTACAGACCTCTTATTGGATGAGAGTGAAAAAATAGGGCCCCTCATGTCTATGGCGAGTCCAGTCCTGACCACAGCATGGCTAACATGGCTTAGCCTGTTCACGAACCTGGACTTGTCTTTGCAGCTTGACAAGCCTGTGAGAAGGTGGGGAGGGGCTGCAGGCCCGGCATAGGGCCTTTGGTTGCTTCCAATGAGGATTGCTCAGCATGGTGTTCACCCCGATTTCTGTTGTCTCAACCTTCATAACCTTTTACATCATACCGCAGCTACTTCCCATCACAGCCTTTCTGCCTCTCTCCTTTCACGTCTTGTACACAAACTTTAGGAGCAGCTGTGTCTGTGGCTCTTTCTTGCACCCAGCACACAGAATACAAGCAATGCCAGTGCAGAGGACTCACTCAGTAGGTGCTTAGTGATTGAAGACAGAATAAAACACTGCTTTCATTCTGTCTTTCTAGGCAGCATCTCTATTCTCTTTTTAAATTGGTGGCATAACCCAAGCCAGAACACAGTGCCTGGCCCACAGTAGAGGCTTAATATATATTTGTGTTGTGAATGAATGAAAGAGTGAATAAATGAGTCAACTGTTGAGGGACTCAATGAATATTTAATCTTTCAGTCTACATAAAACATTTGCCATCTGATGACTTGGATAAGTTTGGGCATATGCATCACCTCATTAAGTCCATGGCAAAGAATCAGTCATTGAATTTGTCTCTTTGTAAAATATGATCTGGAAGCTGTAATAAACCTAGAATTATGCACGCATGAACTAAAACTTTGGTTGTAGGCTTCCATAATGGTTCTGTTCACCATGCTCCACTCTGACTTGAAGGTCTTTTCCTTTAACCTTTAATGAGGAATAATATCTCTATGGTGAAGTACACAGAGTGCACTGATCTCCAGTGAACACCTTGATGATGCAAGTGTTCTTCACTCCCCACCTCCCCACCTCATCCGTCTTCAGGGCCAGACTCCATAGATGCCACCAGACTTTTTGTGCTAATCCTTTGTCACAAAAAAGAGAAAATAAATTAAGACTTAAAAATCAATCCGCCATTGAAAACCATATGAACAGCAGAGAAGCACTGACAATAGTGTTTCACCTGTTGTGCATAGGGTTGCTATGAGTTGGATACCGACTTGATGGCACCTAACAACAACAAGTGTGTGATTCATTTCATAGACACAGTTCAGGATTTATTTTGTGAGGTAGAGGAAGCACGAGGGCTTTATCAGAAATAAATATCAGAACCTTACCAACTGTTGGCAAGGATGTGAAAGGAAATTTCACACATTGCTGGTGAGAATATAAATGGTAAAAGTGCTTCTGTTTGAAGTTTCTATTAAAACGAACCACAACACCAACATAACCCAACTAGTTTATTCCTAGAGATGTATGTCCACAAGAAATGGATGATTCTGTCCAAAAAGACTTACAGAAAGATGTCTATGAGTGATTTATTCATCTCAATCAAAAAAACATAGGTGTGATATATCTATACAGTGGACTATTATAGAGCAACTAAAAAGAGCAAATGATTATTACAACAGTATTATCTATTTCTGATTAGTCTAGAAACCACATACAAAATACCACATATATATATAAAGTTCAAAGACAGATAAAAATAAGTCAGTGATGATACAAGGTTAACTAGTGGGTAAAGAAAAGAGGACTAAGACAAGGAGGAGGCTTCTGGAAAGTCAAAATGTTTTCCCTTTTGCTGTCATGAGTGAGTACATGAGAAACCTACATCATCAAGGTATACACTTGAGATTAGTTACTCTGTGTACCTCACTGTAGATATATTATTCCTCATTAAAAATTTAATCACAACTAACATCAGAATTCTCTCAGTACTCTAAGATTGCTTGACTTCTTTATTTATTTGTACCACCTTCTTATTATTGCTTTTAAAATACCAATGAATGGTTCTGGATGGATTTCCTAGGTATCATATTAATAACATCAGTTCCGTTTCTCTGCTGTTTTTAACATGGACTTGTTAGCTCACAGGCCAGTGGTCCCTGAGCAATGCTGAGCCAGCGTTCAGAGCCACGGGAGCTTGGCTCACGTTCTGGTTTTGCTGTGTGTTAGCTGCGTGACCTTGGGCCCATCACCTTCACTTCTTTGAGTCTCAGTCTATTTATCTAGGAAGTGAGAATAAAATCTGTATGACCTCACAGGGCTGAAACAAGACAATGTATGTGAAGCAGAGAGCTCAGGGCAGCAAGTCATAGCATTGGCAGAAACAGGAGTGTGGCTGTACCAATATGAAAAGCAACCATGAAGGCGATCGTAGAGTAACTGGAGCCCTGTTGGGCTGTCCAGACCACAGCCTGAAATGCTGGGTTGAGCTACAAGCAGCACAGCGAGAGGGATGTAATTGCTATGATCACTAAGGACAATGTGGTCACCTCACATCAGAAAGGAAACCTCAGGGTCTGGCGTGGAGGAAAGGAGAACACAGGCCACAGGCCATTTGGTCCTGAATCCTAAACACCCCATAGTTATGGCAGGACATTTATTTCCATGTTCCTGGTGTCACCAAGGCCCCAAAGAAGGCCTGATGTGCTGTGTCCCATTCTGACTCCAGCCTGTGGTCCAACGGGCAGATGGATCACATAATTCTCCAAAATAATTTCCCTCAGCCGCTGCCCTGGGCAGCGCGTGATTCCTATGTGGAAAGGAAACCCAGGGGTTAAACCCTGGCAGAACCACGTCTGGTTAGATCATTTACGTTCCTAATTACTTTCCACCACCGCAGCGGAGTGTGTCTGTATGTTCATAATGGGAAAAGTGATTTGCTGTGGCGTCCGCATGGAGAGGGCCCTGTGACTCACAGGCGGGGGCCTCTCGCTGGTGAAGTGGGTCTGATTCAGCCTAAGATGTCACCACTGCGCCCAGCACAGCCTTTCACACTCAGAGACAGGAGGACCAGGAGCTTGGTGGCGACACACAGGATAGGCTGGTCATTCTCCCCGTGAACCTTACCCCTGCCAACAGCAGTGGCAGCTGCGGTTTGTTTACCACTCATTATGTACTGTGCTCCAACATCAGGGTGTCACGATGACCTCACGCCAATTCTGTCTGTCTAGGCACCACTCAGCCCCATTTTAAAGATGATGAAATGCGAGGTGATGGGAGTGAAGTCAGGCTTGTAAATGATAGGCCCAGAAACCCAACTCTGTCGTGCCTGACTCCCGAGTCTGGGTTCTCCAGTGGAACCTGGCAGATGCATTGAGAGTTTTAACTTCAGTTGGCTCTAACGGGGCTAAACACTCAAGATCTCCCCCAGAATAATCAAGGTGCTCTCCTCAGTTGTCCCAATTCCATGTGCTGGTTTCCAGTCCCCAACTCAAATATCACATCCCTTCGAACAAGGTTGCAAGTTCATCACCATGCCTTTCTTTTTCCAAAACTGCTGATTGCGCAAAGGGCAGCCCTCAGGAAAACCTGGATTCAGAATAACTCAGCTTTTCCAAATTAAACCTTATGCATAGTCTCAAGTTTCCAGAGGATCCTAAGATGAAAAGAAGTGGTTTGAAACCTCACATTGACTCCTCCGAAATACGCACATATATCTTACTCCTCTGAGGTGCCATATTGGTGAGACTATAAGACAGCATCCTGGAGATTTGACAACAGACAATAATAAATAAAAGTAGCTATGCCTGGTTATGCCTGCAGCCATAGCCCTGTGGCATCTGATCCTGTCAGATCTCGGAAGCTAAGCAGGATCGGGCCTGGTTAGTACTTGGATGGGAGACCGACTGGGAACACCAGGTGCTGTAGGCTTGGGAGAAGGACCCGGCAACCCACTCCTGAAAATCAATCCACCATTGAAAACCCTATGAATAGCAGAGAAGCAGTGACAATAGTGTTTTGCCTGTTGTATGTAGGGTCACTATGAGTCAGATACTGACTCGATGGCACCTAACAACAACACCTGGTTATTGTGTGTCATACTCAGGATGCATTCAATGAAGTGTAGTAATTGCCTTTATTGTCCTTCCATGAAAGACAGGCATTTTCATCCCATGTAAACAAGCCAAGGGACTTCTTAGAAGAAGGTAGCTTCCAGACAGTCTAACCTTCAAGAGAGTCTCACCTCTTCTGTTCTGCACAGAAGGGAGATTCCACCATTGCCCACAGGCTGCTGGTTCTTCAGGACCAATTGGAAGCCCACTTGTCCCCCAGAATCTCTAGGGCAATGTGACTTCCAAACACCAGATAGAATCAAGCTCTTGGTAATGGAAATGGGACACAAGAGGAAAGAGATAAGGGCACAGGTCTTGGCATATGAAGATTATATGCCTGTCCATTTCCTCCCACTTCTCTGGCACCATTGTGCCAGGGAAACTCAGGGGTGGTCTCCGCTAAACCAGGCTCCAGGAGAGTCAGATGCACCCTCGCACAAACACGTCGTATGCTGAGAGAGCTGCGGTTGCCTGGGATTGCAGCAACGATGCATCAAGAGACACTTGAAGTGGAACAAATGGCAGGCACGGCTGTGTTGCAGTCACATCTCCCAGATTTACATCTGCTTAGAATATTTTTAGCTTGACACATTTCTTGTCACTGAAACCGAGCAGAAACTGTCACATACAATCGGAGATAGGACAGGGCTTGACTCTGTTTCCTATTTTCCAGCAGCTCAAAGGCCCACACTTCAGGACTCATCTGGGTCATTAAGAGAATGATGAAGTCATTGCAGATTTCATCAGCAGGAAGGCCTGCCATGTCTTGTAAGTGATTTGATATTTACACAGATCAGGCTTCAAAAGTAATGAACTCCCAGGACACAGGAAGTGGACATGCTTCTCTAAGTCACAGAGAAGAAAACACTAGCGTAAAGGAAGGGGCTACAGTGTTTCCCCAAATCTAGATCACTCCATGAAAAGTATCAAGTAACGGATGCACAGTAGAACCCCATCTTAGAAGCCTCCGAAGTATATTAGCAAACAAAATGCTCTGGAGGTCAACATCCATGAAACTTCTGTGCTAGGATTTCCTGCAAGAATTTGCTCATGGAAACATTTTTTTTTCAAGGAACACTTATTACCTGAGATGACTTCTAGCCAAAACACAAGTCAAACTTGTGTAGTTGCAGAGCCCCAGGAAAACATGACCTCCCCATTTGCAAGGCCTCAGAGATAACTGTCTAAACAAAAGTCCTACTGAATGGATTCTACGTGGTCATAAATATTTCTCACCAATCTGATTTTCAGGGAGAGAGCTGAGAGGCTACAGGTAAATCACTCTAAAAAATAAGTAAGATATCACTTTTGGGTATATATCCAAAGCAATTGAAAGCAGTACGCTGAAGAGACAGCTGCATACCCAGATTCATTGCAGTATTATTAGTGGCTAAGAAATGGAAGCAACTGACAGACACATCATCTGATGAATGGGTAAAGATAATGTGTCTAGGTACATAAAGGAATACAACTCAGCACTAAAAAAAGAAGGAAATCCTGTCTTGTACTACAACATGGATGAGCCTGGAGGACATTATGTTAAGTGAAATAAGCCAGACACAGAAAAAAAAAAAATACCCTATATTCTTGAATACGCACCGTTCAACAGTTTTAGAGGACTACCAAATCAGATGTGGATTAGAACCGCCTGTGGATTGGATTCCTGCAAGAGAGCTGGGTCTGGAGCTCATGAATCCAACCCACTGATTCTAATCCACATCTGATTTGCAGCCCTCTAAAACTGTTGAAAGGGTGCAAATTAGACTCAGGAATATACAGTATTAGATGGTTGCATTGTAGGTTAATTGTTGTTGTTAGGTGCCATCAAACTGAGTTCAACTCATACTGACCCAAAGTACAGCAGAATCAAACACTCCCGGACACTATGCCATGCCTGGCACTATGGTAGTGCTTCTCTGCTGTTCACAGAGTTTTCGGGAGCTGATTGTTTTGAGATTGTTTGGGAAGCAGGTTGCTAGGTCCTTCTCTCATTTTTGCAGTGCTGAGGATTGAACCCAGGGTCTCAGAGCATGCAGAGCAAGTGCTCCATCACCCGAGCTAAACCCCAGCCATTGCATTATATGTGGAGTCCAAACAAATGGAACTTACAGAAGTAGAGAGTAGCAGGGTGGTTACCAGAAGATGGAGAGGTGGGTGGACGAGGAAAGGGGAGATGTTGATCGTAGGGTACTAAGTTTCAGTTGGGAGGAATAAGCTGTAGTTATCTAGTGCACAGGCCAGTGGCCATAACAGTAACAATTCATTGTATATTTCAAAAGTGCTGAATGAGTAGATTTTAAATGTTTTCACTAAAAAAAAGAAAGAGCATATGCTAGGCATTAGATTTTGTTCATTAGCTTGATTTAATTATTTTATAGTGTTGAAATATATAAAAACATCACATTGGAGCCCATAAATATTATTTTTTAATGTTTAATTGTCAGCTAAAAGCAAAATCTAAAAATAAATAACTATAAGCTGGGAACTGTGGCTCACGCCTGTAATCCCAGCAGCTCTGGAAGCTAAGGTGGAGGATCATGAGTTCAAGGCCAGAGGCAGCCTGCACAACTTAGCAAGACCCTGTCTCAAAGTGAAAAGTTAAAGGGGGTTGGAGGATGGTTCAGTGGTGGAGCACTTACCTAGCATGTATAAGGGCCTGGCTTCAACTCTTCTCTACCCCAGTATTGGGGGAAAAAAGTAGAAAAGAAGTCCTGGACTTTTTTCTTTTCCCCCCAGTACTGGGGGTTGAACCCAGGGCCTCACACTTGCATGCTTTGCAAGTGTTGGACCACTGAGCTGCCGTGCCCCCCCACCCCGCCCCAAGACCATTTTTTACTTTTTGAGACAGGGTCTCGCTAAATTATGCAGAGTGCTCTGGTCTCGAACTTGCGATCCTCCTGCCTCTGCCTCCTGAGTTGCTGGTATTACAGGAGTGCGCCACCACATCTGGCTCAGTTCTGGACTTTCTTGACGTTGCCATTCAAATTACTATCCCAGAAAGTAAATCTCTTACTCCTGGTAGGAGTCTGACATGGCCTTAATAAACTCCAAAGCAGGGCTATGGTTACTAACTTGGGCTCTGAATTTAGAAGAATAGGTTTCTAAGTCTCCCTCTCTCTCTAACAGCAATGTCACCTTGGGCAATTTCCTTAACCTCCTACTGCTCGCCATCCAGGGCCTTAAAATGAGGAAACTATAATAATAATAGTAGCAGCTACTTGTTTGACTCTTGTGAAGAAGAAATGAGACCACAGGGAAAGTGACTGTTGTAGTTGTTGTTATTAGGTGCCCTCCAGTTGTATCTGACTCATAGCTCCCTGATGTACAACAGAATGAAACCCTCCCCGACACTGTGCCATGCCCAGCACTACTGTCCGAGCTTCTCTGCTATTCATAGGGTTTTCAATGGCGGATTGTTTGGGGAGAGTTGTCATATATGTTGTTGTTGCTAGGTGCCGTCAAGTCAGGTCCAACTCATAGTGACCCTCACAGTGTTTTCAATGGCTGATTGTTTTCGGGGTTGCTTCAGGAGTGGATTGCCCTGTCCTTCTCCTAGGTTGTCATACAGAAGCATTCAATAAGTGCTGTCCGTACAATCTGCCATTTTTGTTAGTCCTTGGTTTCCTCATCGTGATTGGTGCTGACACCCTTCAGACGATGAAAGCTCATCACTTTCTTCCACGACAAGGAAGTCAGCCACAGAAGGACAGAGGGAGCACAGGACCCACAGCCAATGGTGGCAGCCCTGGAGAAGAGAAAGCAGGCCACAGGCTGGGACGCGTGCTGAAGCAGGAAAGAAGAGCAGCCCGAGGCTTCGCAGCCACTGAAAAGAAAAAAGGCCGCGCTCACCGCCAAAACAAACTTGTAAAACACAGCCAGGAAATGCCACCGAGCTACCCACGACGTACTGGGCACACCTTCAGGGAAAGGTAGAGGCAGCTGTGCCTGCTCTTGCTTCATTTACCCCTGCATGTCTCGCTCAGGTTCTTTCCTCCTCTTTTCCAAAGACACTGCTGCTATCTGGGTCGACAGGTTTTTCCAGAACGGGCAGTCTCTGCGGTTCTCTCCCTGCACAGCCTTGTCACTCCAGCCTGAAAACACTGGGTATTTGCTACCTGTTAGGAATCCACAAGGGGATGTGTGGACGGGGGCGGGGTGGGGCTTGACTCACGTGCTAGTTTTCTGGGGCTGCCGTAACAAATGACCCCACACTTGATGCCTTCAGCCAAGACGTGAAACCACCATGTCAGCAGGCTGTGCCCTCTTGGAAGGCTCCCGGGGAAAATCCTCTTCCAGCTTCTAGTGACCCTGGCATTCTTTGGCTTGTGGCAGCATGACTCCAGTCCCTGCTGCCATCACCACAGGGCCTCCTAGCCCCCTGAGTCCCTGAATGTCCCCTCTTCTTCTTTTTTTATTTTTGCGGTACTGGGAGTTGAACCCAGGGCCTCATGCTTGCATGCTTTGCAAGTGCTGGACCACTAACCTGTACCCCCAGTCCCCCCCCTTTTTTTTTTTTTGTTTTTTTTGAGACAAGGTCTCACTAAATTATACAGACTGCCCCTGGTCCCGAATTTGTGATCCTCCTGCCTCTACCTCCCAAGCTGCTGGGATTACAGGCATGTGCCATCACGGCCAGCTCCCCTTCTCTTCTTATAAAGACCCTCACCATGGCTACAGAGACTACCTTCATCCAATATGACCACATCTTGAGATCCTAAACAAATCACCTTTGCAAAGACCCTGTTTGCAAATAAGGTCACATTCTGAGTTTCTGGGGTGGGGGGGACTGAAATTTGGGGGGGGGAACTCTTGAACCACTATGTTGTGGAAGCCAGAAAGAAGACTCACTAAAGGGGTTAGTCATGAGCCAGAGGAGAAGTGGCTGCCTGTCACTCAGAGAGGAAAAGACATGGTGAAGTAATAAGTAAGGATAGACACAGTCATGGGCCGTGCCCAGTGCCAGGCGTCTCCATGCATTATCTCGCTGAGGCCCCAACACACGCGAGGTCAGACCTGTTGTTATCCCTGTTCTGCACAGGCAGAGGCTGAGGCTCAGCCAGGCTGGGGAACTTGCCCATGTCCACAGAGCCAGTCAGTGGTGGAAGCAGCGCTTGGAGGCAAGCTCGTGTGCCTTGGACACCCGCGCTCTGAAACTCTGTGCAAGATAACACATGTGTGCAAAGGATTCTTTGGCTCCTTTTGCAGCCAATGCAAAAGATCAACACCAACTCCTTGGTAAACCTTTGTTGGACTAAATAAGACAAGTAAAGTTGTCTTTACTACTAAAGCATTTTATTTACACTGCTCAAAAGATGCCTTGCCTTTTCCTTACCACCTTCAGCAAAGAATCTTCCTACCTTCCTCATCCCTCATGTGTGTCAGCTTGTCTTGCTGTGGGGACTTGCATGTTGCTATGATGCTGAAAGCTATGCCTCCAGTATTTCAGATATCAGCAGGGTGGACAGATTGCAGCTGAGCTTCCGGACTAAGATAGGCTAGGGAGAAGGACCTGGCAACCCACCCCTGAACCAACTGCTGTTTTTGCTGTGTGCCATCGAGTCATGTCCGACTCGTAGCGACCCTCATAGGGTTTTCAATGGCTGATTATCTCAGGATTGCCTCGGGAGTGGATTGCCACATCCTTCTCCCATTTTTGTGATGCTGGGAATTGAACTCAGGACCTCAGAGACTGCAGAGAACTGAGCTAAATCCCAGCCCATCCTGAACCAATTAGCCATTGCAAACCCTATGAACAACAGAGAAACACTGTCAAATATAGTGCTGGAGAATGAGTCCCCCAGGCTGGGAGGCATACAAGAAATGACTGGGGAAGGGTTGCCTCCTCAAAGTAGTTGTTGTTGATAGGTGCTATCAAGTGAAGTCTAACTCGTAGTGACCTTCATAGGGTTTTCAATAGCTCATTGTTTTGGGATTGCTTTGGGAGTGGATTGTCAGGTCCTTTTCCCATTTTTGTGGCACTGGGGATTGACCCGAGGGCCTCAGAGAGCACAGAGTGGCACTCTACCAATTGAACCAAATTCCAGCAGCCACAAAGTAGAGTCGACTTCAATGACAAGAATGGAGTAAAGCGCCTGGGACCTTGTTTGGATGATGTGGCAGGATGCAAAAGTGAGAAGAAACACAGTGTCTTCAACAACTCACTCAAACATTTTAAAAAAATAGATTGCATCCATGGCACAGTGTCAGGGAGGGTTTCGTTCTGCTGTACATAGGGTCCCTGTGAGTTAGACCTGACTTGACAGCTCCTAGCAACAATCTTCCTCATAAGACTAGAACAAATGTCAAGATTTTCTAGAACATTCTCTAATTTGGAAGAAGCTCTTTAGAAGTCCACCCAGGTAACATCATAACTCAAAAGCAACCGAGTACATGGGGCTGTAGGCCTGAGGCTGTCACCAAGGGAGGCGCGATGTAAGCATAAGCTGTCCCCCATCTCTGACTTTCCGCATCCTTATGTGAAGGCCGGGGCTCCTGAAGGGCATTTGTGAGGTCCATCTCCATTCTGCCTTGTGGCTTTTCTCAGCCTTCCCACTGCCATGGGGTCTCAGCCAGGAAGCCACCCCGGCTCCAAATTCTCTCTGTCCCTGCTGGGCGAAGGCCCGTCCTCCATGGGATTTCCCTCCCAGAAGTCCTTCTCTTCCCCCCAGAAGTCCTCATGTTCAAAGAAATTCATGACTGCTGAGCCCCAACGCCTTGCTTGGGAGAGCTACGGTAATATTCTCTCTGCTTCATAAGATTCTCAACAATGTAATCATTGTCCCCCCAGCCTCCCACCAGAGTGCATTTCCTGTTGCTATCACTGAATGTTACAGACTGGGTAAGTTATAAAGAATAAAGGTTTAGGCAATGCCTGGTCTGGAGACTGAATTCCCAGAGCATGGTGCACATCTGCTTGGCATTTGGTGAGGGCCTTCTTGATGCCTCATTACCAAAGGCAGGGCACTAGCTGAGAAGGCAGGGCGAGCTGTTGTCAGCTCACCTCTCTCCTCTTCTAAAGCCACCAGTGTCATCATCGTGGCCCTGCCTCCATGGCCATAGCTATGCCAATTATTTCAAAAGGCGCCGCCTCCAAATGCCATGGACACATGAATTTGGGGAATAAGTTTCAATGTGAGTTTCCAGAGGACATTCACACTACGGCACCTGCCCCTCTCTGTCCAGTCCTGACCCAGACCTGAACAGGAGGCCGGAAGCAGGGATGGACTTGATTCCAGTCACCAAGCCAACTGTGTCAGTGCTGAGAACGGCGAGGATAATTCAATGTACGGTATATTGCATGTCAGACATTGCACTAAGGCTTTAATCCATTTTCATATTTATACCATTCAAGAATCTTTGAAGGTAGTGTTATCAGACCCATTTCTCAAATAAGGAAACTGGACCCCATAGTGATCCTGCCGTGTGTGAAAATCTGCGCAGGGCTTTACTGATAAAAGTGGGATGTGAACCCAGGTCTGAGTTACTCCAAAATCCATTCCCTTAAGCAGGAGTTCAGCTGTTCTCTGGCTTAAATATCCATAACAATAGCTTAGGGAGATTGATTAAATTTAGATTCTGTAGTATGGGATGGGTCCTGAGACTCTGGACTTTAGCAAGAACTTGCAGGTGATCTTGATACTCTGGGTGGTGAGTTATGCTACATCCGTAGCTCACATCCAAAGTAGAGGGAGGAACTGTCTTGGTGTGCACACAGGAAGTCCCTTATCCCTGGGAGCTGGGACCACTGGTCCCCTGACAAACGTCAGTCAAGCCCATGAATACCCTCCTAGCACAATGCCTGGCATGTTGTGGACCCCCAGAATATTTGGGGAATGGATGAATGAATGAAAGCATTCCCAGTGGAAGGCCTGGGCTGATTGGCAGGGCTCCCCTGCCACAAGAGACACAAGGGGGACTTCAGGGGCTAACTCAGAGGGACAGCTTCCTCTGCCGCCCCGAGGAGCCGGTCACAGGCCTGGAAAAAGTGATGCCTCATCATGTTCCCCTGTGTGCTGCGTGGTCAGGCGATGCCTGCCCTTAATGCGAGAAGAAAGGAGGAGATGGCAAGACGAAATCCTTTCTGTCGTGACCACGCTCCCTCCTATCCGCTGTCCTTCCCCCGACCCTCTGTCCTCCTCCCCACTGCACAGACACCAGGTCCACTGAGTAGCGGGGGTTGTGCCAGGGACCCAGTGATGAGAGACTACGCTCTGCCTCCACCCCATTGGTGACTCTCCTTTGCACCTCAGTGCCCCTCTTGGGACCTGATAATGGCCTTAAAGCCGGGGGATACACCCCTCTCATGTGTATCACAGAAGGATGGCTGCAGGTGCCTATGGCTGGGACTGTTGTAAGCCTGGAAGTCTTAGGTGCTGTACCCTGCAATCTCAGACACTCACCTATTCATCATCTACTTAGGTTAATGGGACCTCAAAGCCCTTGCTCTGAGCTTTCAGAATCACCTTTCAATCAGTGCAGAAGACACACATGGAATCAATAATCACATGGGCACATAGTTGCCATCATTACAGTATGATGTTTGGTACAGAGAGGGTTCCAGCAGACCCCATAGTGGAGAGACCTGGCCCAGGCTTGAGGCTTATGGAAGGCTTCCCAAAGATGGGACACTTTCAACTGAGGTCCAGAGGTGAAGTTGGAGTTAGCCAGGTGAAGAAGAATAGGGCGGTTTCCCAAGCCAGGGGAAGAGCGTGTGCAAGCACACTTCTACACAGCGCCGGGACACTTTCGAATGCATCCATTTGTCTTCTCTTTCTTCCCTTCTCCTCTGTCTTTCTAATGTCTTTCTTGGTTTTCCTCTGGTGTGGTTAGGAAACATTAGTTTGCTGTTGGTGCTATTAAATGGGTACCATTGCTTGGATAAAAAAATGGGTCCCCAGTTCACACAAGTGCTTCCAAATTTCCACCCAAACAGGGTGTGAAAGGAAAAAGAAGGTGATGGGCATTCGCTCATGACGTTGCAAATCACTCCGACATTACAGCAGCTTCTAAGGCCTTTGTGCTCATGGTGGACCCTGAGGTCCTCGGGTGGGCGTTGGCAGTGCGATTAGATGGGTTCTGCTAGCAGATTTGGTGAAAAACTCAGGAGACATTTCCCCAAGAGAAGGAACAAGTGGCATCCTTCCAGGAGGAGCAGAGCTCTTTTGGGTCATCCACTCCGATTTGCACTCCATTAAAATAAACATTCGGTGTCAGCTTCTGGTGCAAGGCTGAGGACTCTAAATGGTTCACCTTTGAGAAGACATTTTCAGTGTTAATCAATGGGCACTGTGGATGTGACGCTCTGGTATTGGAGGACAGGGTTTGCAGTTATTTATTTATCGAGAGGGAAACAGAACAGAGGTTCCATTTGCCACTCCTAAATTTACCGTCAGCCCTTCTGTGGGGTGTAAAATTGTTCGTCATCTTCAACAGCTCTCGGAAATAAGCATTCCAAATATATTCACCTACTGGACAAAGATGTGCTGATGCCTCTCCTCGCAATTTTGCCAGAGAGGATGGGAAATAGGAGATCTAACTGGTAGGAAATGAATCTCGGGAAGAAAACAGAAACCTGAGGCTTTTGCAAAGCCTAGGAAATTGCAGGAGTTGCAAAGGGGCCGCCTGGCATGACCCACTTCAAACTGCCTGGGTCAGTCTGGCAGGCACAGAGGAAGGGGAGGGACCTTATGTAGTCACAAGGGGATAAGCAAAAGAAAGCACTTTCTCTGCAGAGTGGGGCAGACCAATGGGCCCAGCAGTACTTCCAAAGACATCTACCACCCAGCAACTCACACCTTTCCCTCTCCTCTGCCAGAATGAAGTGAAATGACCTGGCATTGGCTAGAGAAAGAGAGTTGTGTAAACGCAAGCAACATGGATGTCCCCAAACTTTTCTTCCCAGTGGGAGACACTTCCTGAAAACCAACAGGGAGTGGAGCACCTGTTTCCCATCTTTTTATCACTCAAGCTGAAGGTGTGCTAGGGATCCTGGGAGCCGATTATGCAGATCTCTTTCCCTCTCAGCATTCTGTGACTTCTCACAGTCAGTGTGAAATTGGCCACGTTGGGAGCATTTATACCATGGAAATTGGCAATCGCCACAATCAGGATTTCTTTTTCAGCAAGCCACTTTATGAAAATGCTGCTACCTAATATCCACCCCATTACCCACCCCCTGTGCCGTCTGTTCCCTCAGTTCATATTTACTGAGCCCTTAGGATGTGCCTGCTCTCTGGCAGGGACTGGAGGTTCAGGGGGAAAAGACAAACAAGCTCCTTGCCCTCCTGGAATTTAAATGCCTTGTACTTTAAAAATCTGCATTTATTATATAATTATCCATTCTAAAATACCTGATGTCCGGGCATGGCAAATGGATCCTCAGAATTTCTGATCAGTTGTAAGCAAACATGGTTACAGTGAAGTAATATCTTCTCATGGAAAGCGAAGGGATTTCATGTGACATGGTGGGCAGAGAAGCAGAGATGTCTTCTCGATGGCTAGATTTCGATTTATAATGCCAGTTATGAAAAAGAGTCATAGATACAGTCCTGGGGTAGGGTTACTCATTCCCAGCAGAACCAAGCATGGTAAAAATGGGAGAAAGACCTTGCAACCCACTTCCAAAATAATCTCGACACAATCTGACATTGAAATCCCTATGAATACCAGAGAAGGACTGACAATAGTGGCAGGCACCAAACTGTGTTGGGTAGTGTTTTGTTCCGTGTTATACACAGGGTCACTAGGAGTTGGACGCAACTCAACGGCACCTAGCAACAGATTGGCAGTGGCAACTCCAAACTGGGATTACATATTCTCAGCTGTATTATAAATCGAAAAGTACTTAATAAATGCCACCACTGATTGCCGTGACTATTATTTGTTGGCATTATTTTTACTACTACGTGAAAGCATGAGGTCTTCTAATACCAAACACAATTCTGGACTTCACTTTTGAGCAGAAAGAGCCCATGTGAAATGTGCAGGTCTCGTGCCCCTGTCTCTCCCTTCTGTATAATCTCCAGGGATAGTGGGGAGGGGCCTGAGGAGGAGGAGGTTAGGAAGCCAAGATGTTTGGTGAGGACCCGTGCTCCACAGTGTCTGAGATGATAAGCAGACAAAAATTCCATTGGCCCCACTGATCCAACATCAGACATTCGCCAGCGTCACCCCCATCACGAGAGACCCGAGGCAGAGACGAGCCGCAGCTGCTGGAAACAGAGGCTCCCTCCCCATCCGCACAGTAAACCACTCTTCCTAGCAAAACAAAATGTTCCCATTTATAATTATTTATTTTAAAAGAAAGAAAGAAAAAAAAAAAACCTCCACGCGAGGCATTAAAGTTGTGCCGAAGCTGGTTGCGTTCAGAAACTCCAAAAATGATAACAAATGTTTTTATTTTATTTCACTTTATTTTCCAAGCCATATGGACTTGCCAGCTCAATGCATCACTACTTGTTTATGCTAGAGCAGCTGCGGGCCCCCTGATAATGCTACAGCATCACGCGGGTGCAGGCTGCCAAACCACGGGGTGTGGAAATCATCTTGCAGATTGGAAAAAAAAAAATAAATGCAGAAATAAATAAATAAGTAAAACCCCACTTTGAGCCAGATTCCAACTGTGAACTTACGTGAGGCAGACAGTTGAGTGGGGGGTGTGGCACCCTATATATAGCCTTAAAATTCAGTATTGTTTTAACCAGGATACAGTGTGACTTGTCTGGTTAATCACAACTAGTATTTGACCTTTACAAAGGTACAATTTATGCTTCATTGCCAGGCACAACTTAGCGTTTTCTTCTTTTCATCTTAGCGTTTTCTTCTTTTAATTACTAAACGATGATTCAGAAGTCAGCCACAAGAACACAGTTTGGAAACTTGATTCCCTATAGGTTTTAGGCAATTTTATGTATTTATTTGTTCTGATCGTGAAAAAATAACCACTCAAGTCAGGGATAACCAGCCAAAAACACACATCTCAGTCTGGTGTCCTAGGATCACCCCAAAACTTTTATTATGAAAGTCAGTTGACCAAGTCTGGTCTTCATAGAAAAGAGTGTGTTAAGCAGAGGATCTAACCACAGTCATAATCTCCCATTTGGGGGGAGACAAGTTCTGTAAGAATGGATGGAGTGTTATACTGTGTTTGGCCTCTGTGGCCCCCAGATCTGACTCCTAGAACTTCCTTTCTGGTTCCCATATCATACTACAAACAGCTGGGAAGGGATTCGAGAGGAAGTAGAAGAGCCAAGCTAGGCAAAGCCTTTCAGTGCAGTAGGCACTATGCATGATCCCCACACAACCACACTGGGGTGGATGAGCTTGTGCCCACTTTGTTATTTTTGTTGAGTGCCATCCAGTTTGATGCAACTCATAGTGACCATAGGTACAACAGAATGAAACACTACCCAACACTGTGCTGTCCACAGGATCTTTTTATGTTTGAGCCCAATGTTGCAGCCACTATGTTTCTTCTCATTTTGAGTTGGGCCACATCAGCAAAAGGAGGTCCCAGGGACTTTACTCCATTTCCTTCATTAAGTTCAATTCTACTTTGAGGAGGTAACATTTCCCCAGTTTCTTGAATGCCTTCTAGTCTGGGGAGCTCATTTTCCAGCACTGTATTTGACTATGTTTTTCTGTGATTCATACAGTTTTCAATAGCTAATTGTTTGGGGAGTGGGTTGCCAGGTCCTTCTACCTAGTCTATCTTTGTCTAGAAGCTCAGCTGATACTTGTCCACCATGGATAGCCCTACTGGTATCTGAAATCCTGGTGGCATAGCTTTCAGTATCACAGCAACACACAAGCCCCCACAGCAAGACAAGCTGACAGACATGTGGGGCAGTACCCATGTTATGGCTACAGAAACTGAGGCTCAAAATGGAGAAATAACCTGCCCACCATCATTGTGGGTTCAATTGTGTCCTTCCAAATGTGTTTTGAATTTCTAACTCCTGTTACCTGTGAACAGGATCTTATTTGGAAATAGAGTCTTTGCCGATGTAATTAAGACACAAATTCAGATAAAATCAGACTGGCATAGAGTGCGCTCCACTGGTGTCCTAATAGAAAAAGAAGGGCATACACAGGAAAATGTCAGGTAAAGACACAGACGTGTCATGAGAGATGATGCTGAACAGCCACACACCGTGACCCATGTGGCAACAGAGGCAGAGGCTGGAGTGATGCTTCCACAAACCCAGGACAGCCAAGGAAGGCTGGCCACCAGCAGAAATAAGGCCAAGGTGTGGAATAGATTCTCCTGTAGCTCCTTCAGAGAGAATGTGGCCCTCCTAATGCCTCAGTCTTGGACTTTCAGCCCCTGGAACTGTGAGAGGGCAAATTCCTGGTTCTTCAAACCACCTAGTTCTTGCCAATTGGTTATGCTAGTCCTAGGAGACCAATACCAGGGTAAACATGGCTTGATCCTTTATGCTGGCTGGATAACTTTTGCTCAAAATGAGAAAGAGAAGCACTCTGTGTGGGAATTCCCGCACATTTCAAAGAATCCTGAAGACAGAGGAGAAACGTGCCACAGGGAAGTAAGGCCTTGAGGATTGCCCCCCCCATCACTCTATTTATGCCTATGTATCATGTCTTCTGTATGCTGCATGTTGTCACAGATGAGTCAGTCACGATCTCTGCCTTGTTGAGCTTAGCCTTTAGTCTGTCATGGGTATATGGTTCTAATAATGGATTTTCCAAAGCAGAGAGATGATGGGGGTCTCTTTACCAGGACAGTGACCTCTGCATTCAATTTTGAATGATGAAGAGGACAATGCCTGCTGGAGAAGGCATTGAAAGGGTCCAAGCAAAAGCATCTCTTTGACAAAGGATTAGAAGCATAGTTCTTGTTGTTTGGTGCCATCGAGTTCGTATAGGACTCACAGCGACCCTATGTACAACATGTGAAACACTATGGTGGGTGCTTCTTGGCTATACATAGGGTTTTCAGTGGTGAGTTGATTTTTGGGAGTGGGTTGCCAGGTCCTTCTCCCAAGCCTACAATATCTGGTGTTCTGAGAGGGTCTCCCATCCAAATACTAACCAGGTCCAGCCCTGCTTAACTTCCAAGATCTGAGAAATCTGATGCCAAAGGGCTACAGCTTCAGACTGAGAAGCATAAGGCCACTGAGTTTTAGCAAGTAAAACTACAGGATGCTCAGTTTATTTTAATTTCAGATGAACAAGCTTTTTTTTTTTTTTTTCTTTCTTTTTTTTTCTTTTTTCTTTCTTTTTTTTTTTAGTATAACTTTCTTGCATGTAATAGCTAGGACATAACTTATACTAAAATACTATCCATTGTTTATCTGAAACTCAAATCTCCTTGGGTGTGCTCTGTTTTCCCTGGTAATCCTATTGAACCACAAACAGGAGGTCTGTGTTCCCAGAACCACTAATTGTTTCACATAACAGAAACAAAGAGAAGACTGAAGTGGATGTCTGGCCAGGGAAGGAGCTGAAAGCTATGGTGGAGACCAAGTGTTGAAACAGTTTATAGCCTCCATGATGGTAGTAGAAAGACAACATTAGGATGGAGAATGGGAGCTTTGGGGCCAGATTACATGGGTTTGAACCAGTGTTTACACTTGATGTGCCTGGAGCTTGAGTTTCCTTATCTGTAAATTAATGATAAAATAGTATCCAGTCCAGAGCATTGCCATGGCAATCCAGTGAATAAGTATGTAGTAGGCTCTTGGCTTATGTTTACCATCACTGTTGATCCTGGACATATGGACACATGCTATTCATAACTGCAGAAAATGAAGTAAAAATTGATTGGCTATTATAACTTCATAAACATGTATGGAAAGCGCCTACTGTGTGCTTGGGTTACAAGTATACATAATGAATTTCTTTTTCTCCAGAGGTACAAATGTGTCAGGGTACAAATTAGTTGGGATAATAATTATGGCAGTGGAAAACATTATCTTTGAGGTGCCTGCTGTTAAT
Source organism: Pedetes capensis (assembly GCA_007922755.1). Classification (NCBI taxonomy): domain Eukaryota; kingdom Metazoa; phylum Chordata; class Mammalia; order Rodentia; family Pedetidae; genus Pedetes; species Pedetes capensis. The sequence continues at coordinate 48,240 of VMDO01003565.1, forward strand.
TATTATTTGCTAAACATTTTCTGCCTGCAGCCATAGCCCTGTGGCATCCGATCCCATCAGATCTCAGAAGTTAGGCAGAGTCAGGCCTGGTTAGTACTTGGATGGGAGACCACCTGGCAACACCAGGTGCTCTAGGCTTGGGAGACGGACCTGGCAACGCACTCCCAAAAATCAGTCTGCCATTGAAAACCCTATGAATAGCAGAGAAGCACTGACAATAGTGTTTCGCCTGTTGTACCTCGGGTTGCTATGAGGCAGACACTGACTCGATAGCACCTAACAACAACAACAACAACAACAACAACAACAACAACAACAAAGAATTTTCTAAGAATCCTCTTCCCAGTCAAACATGATGGAGTCTATCAACTGATTAGCTCTTTATGGTTTCATTCTCACAAAATGCGACAATGTTGACATCATTATCTCCAGATTTTGGATGCAGTATCCAAGAGTGAGGGCTGGGATTTGGCTCAGTGGGTAGAGCACTGCGCTGCAGTCTCTGAGGACCCGAGTTCAATTCCCAGCGCCGCAAAAACGGGAGAAGGACCTGGCAATCCACTCCCAAGGCAATCCCGAAATAGTCAGCCATTGAAAACCCTATGAGTGTCGCTATGAGTCGGATACCGACTTGACAGCACCTAACAACAACAATCCAAGAGTGAAGAGGGAATTAATTGTAAAGAGATAATAGTAGCTTGGGTGCCAAACCTCGGTGTAGGCCAGAGCTGGAGACTTCATTATAGTAGGTGTTTAAAGCAATACTTGAAGGGTTTGTTGTTGTTGTTGTGAGGTGCCATTGAGTCGGGGTTCAACTCATAGCAACCCTCAGAGCTTTCAATGGCTGATTGTTTTGGGAGTGGATTGCCAAGTCCTTTTCCTGTTTTTGTGATGCTGAGGATTGAACCCAGGTCCTCAGAGAGTACACTCTCTCTAGCCACCTAGCTAAACCCCAGCCCTACTTGAAAGGTATGTAGGGTTAAGTCAGGTGTCAGAAAGGGGTGGCAATTGAAGATGAATGATGTGCACATTGGGGAGCTCAGGGGGCACTGAGGAGAAGGAGAATTGGTGTAGAATCCGTGTGTTGACAAGAAGGTGCAGTCCGGGCCTTTGCAGGAAGGCCTCACACAGTGGGCTGAGCAGTTTGCTGGGGGCTTGCGTGACCTGCTGCGGGTCTTACAGGCAGGAAGCCTGAGCTGATTCTGAGTGACTAATCTGGAAGGAGAGCTGGAGCCAGAAGGACCAACTACCATGCTCCATACTCATCTCTAGACAATGACTTTCTCTGATTTATTTATTTCTCTGCAACCAGTCTAGCCAGTCTGAATTCTCTAGGTGGTCATTAAACCAAACCTGAGGGTCCTCAGGCCTTGAAACACCTATTTGCCCCTCTCTTAAAGAAAACGGTATTGGTATTTTCTAAGCACCAAAATAGATCATGTTGACAGGGTGCCTACCACCTCATTTGGCAAAAAAAAAATCCTACCATGGAAAAAGCCCAACTCAGTGCAGGGGACCCCAGATAGTAGGTCTCAGAACAAAGAAATATTATGTTTGTGTGAGAAATTCTTTGAGATTCTTCAAAAGAAAAATGAGTTTTAAATGGGTGTAAGGTTCCTTGAAGTTTTAATATTCACTTAGAAGTAAGACTTATTCCTCAGTATGTGGTGCAGTTCTGATTTCTTTCTGGGGATAAGAGTTAATATTATTGTGAATACTTCAATCTCCACATTTTTCAGCAGGCTTGGTTGGTTGGTAGGTGCCATCGAGTCAGTATCTGACTCATAGCAACCCTGTGTACAACAGGCGAAACACTATTGTCAGTGCTTCTCTGCTGTTCCTAGGGTTTTCAATGGCAAATTGATTTTTGGGAGTGGGTTGCTGGATCCGTCTCCCAAGCCTACAGCACCTGGTGTTCCCAGGCGGTCTCCCATCCAAGTACTAACCAGGCCCAACCCCGCTTAGCTTCCAAGATCTGACAGAATCACATGCCACATTGGTACGGCTACAGGCTCAGCAGGCTATGAGTGTCTATTTGATGTCATTTTATTGGGCATCTGTTTTATGCTGGTCACTATGGTAGACTTCTATATGACCTCTGAACAGTTGTACTCATCTTATTTAATTCTTCATGTGTGTGTGGGTAGGTGTGGTACTGTGAGGGCTGAACCTAGGGCCTTGCACATACTTTGCAAGTGCTCTACTGTTGAACTGCACCCCTAGCCCCTTTTATGTTTTTTATCTTGAGACAGGCTTCCACTAAGTTATGCAGGCTGCCTTTGGCCTCAAACTTGTGATGCTCCTGCCTCTGCCTCCTGAGTTGCTGGGATGACAGGCATAAGCCACCATGCATAGTTTATCTCATTTAATTCTAATGGCATTGAATATTATCATCTCGATGTTACAAATGAGAAAGCTAAGATTCCAAGAACTTAAGGGACTTGTTCATGGCCAATAAGTGGAGTAAGAAACAGCGCCAGTACCTTGAATATAAGTCTCTTGACTTATAAACCCCTATCTGTCCACCCACTGTGTTATTTTTCCCAAAGATTATCAGATTAATAATATCCTTCATTTTCTGAATGATAAAAGAATAGATCTATGGTCTGATCACTCAGAGGCTTAGAGAAGGAGAAAACTTTCTCAAAATATCCCACTCTTTTGAACCCTATTGCCTTACACATTCTTCCTGAAATTTCCATCTTACCAAACAAACAGCATACATACACAAACAGAAACAACACATAATTGTGGCCATAACAACATTGTTACTCTTAAAAAAAAAAATCCTAGAAACAGCTTGAAATGAAGGTACCAATCTTTTAAACGTTTGACCTAAGAAACCATGGTGGGTTGAACGCTGGCGATGCGTTCCTACAGACAGATGCATTAACCACCTCTCATTTTGCATTAAGATTGCTTTGTCAAATGGTGTGCCTGTGCATGGATTATTGGTAAATCTGATGTGACTTTAAATTTGCCAGCAGAACCTCTATTGACAGTAGTGCTGCAGCATCTTTGCTTATAAATTGAATAGTTCTTTTGTAGTTTGTCCAATTACAAATTCTGATTTTCTTTTTTCCCCCATAATCATGATTGTAGGAAATCTGTAGCTACCTATTTGCTAGAGGGGTTGATCATTGATTCACTCCCCCTTTGGGAGCATCTCTAACTTAAGGCTGATAAGCTATAAAACATTGTTGTTGTTGTTGTTAGATGCCGTTGAGTCGGTATCCGACTCATAGTGACCCTCATAGGGTTTTCAATGGCTGACAACTTTCGGGATTGCGTTGGGAGTGGATTACCAGGTCCTTCTCCCATCTTTGCAGTGCTGGGAATTGAACTCGGGACCTCAGAGACTGCAGCGCAGTGCTCTACCAACTGAGCTAAATCCCAGCCCTTTAATGATGTTGTTGTTGTTGTTTGTTGTTGTTGTTAGGTGCCATCGAGTTGTGCAACCCTCATAGGGTTTTCAATGGCAGATTGTTTGGGGATTGCCTTGGGAGTGGGTTGCCACATCCTTCTCCCATTTTGGGGGTGCTGGGAATCGAACTCGGGACTTCAGAGACTGCAGAGCAGTGCTCTACCAACTGAGCTAAATCCCAGCCCTATAAAACATTAAGTGATATAAATCTTCTAAGTCTTTATTGGGTATTTGACATAAATTCTTAAAAAAAAAAATTCCAAGTTCTTGGGTCTCAGTTTTCTTACCTAAAAAACTGGACTAAACATTCATTTCATTAGCTTCGTTTTCTGTCAAATGCTTTCATATCTCCCAATGTCTCGAAGACAGAGTTAGTAGATATAGAAGTCTGGTGTGAAGCTAGAAATGATGAAGACTATCCTTATTCCCATACACAAAAAATGATAAATTCTAAGCAGGGAAGAGAAGTGACAATGAACAGATTACTGAAACCATCTTGATTGTAGATTTTCTATTATTCATACCAGCATGTCAAGCTGTATATAAATCACTCATTAGCATCCTCACTGAGGGCTTAAATTACATGCAGGAGGAGCAAGATATCCATGGGGATAGCAGCCATTGAAAGATCATCTCTTTCATGATAAAAACCTCTGGTCAAATTAGGTATAAAAGGAACATACCTCAGCATAATAAGTGGTACATGTTACAAAGCCAGCGCTAACATCACACACAACAGAGAAAGCAAAACACTTTTCCTGGAAGACCAGAAGCAAGGCAAGGATGCCCACTTTCACCACATCTATTCAATATAGCACTAGAACTCCTAGCCAGAACATTTAGGCAAGAAAACGAAAGAAAAGGTATCCAAATAAGAAAAGAATAAATAAAATTGTCTGTTTACACACAACATAATCTTATGTATAGAAAACTCTTAAACTCCATCAATAACCTATTGTTGTTGTAGTGACCCTCATATGGTTTTCAATGATTTAGGGATTGCTTTGGGAGTGGATACTCATATCCTTCTCCCATCAATAACCTATTAGAACCAATAAATTAATTCAGTGAGGTTGCAAGGTATAAAATCAATATACAAAAATTATTAGTATTTCTATACACTAGCAATAAACTATCCAAAAAAAATAAAGTCAATCCTACTTATAATAGCATTCAAAAATGCTTAGGAATAAATTTAACCAAGGTGAGAAGAAAGATCTGAATACTGAAAACTATAAAACATTGAGGAAAGAAATTGAAGAAGATAAATAAATGGAAAGATAGCCCATGTTCATAGATTGGAAGGATTAAATTGTTTACACACACATACAACACACACACACTGGAATACTATTCAGTCTTTACAAGTAAGGAAATGCTGTCATTAACAACAAAATGGATGATCCTAGAAAACATTACATTACGTGAAACAAGCCAGGCACAGAAAGACAAAATACTGGAAGATCTCATTTAAGTACGGAATTTTTCAAAGTCAAACTCACAGATGCAGAAGAGCATAATGGTGGTTGTCAGGTGTTGGGGAGAGGGGATAGGAAGATGTTGCTTATAGGATATGAAGTTTCAGTGATGTAGGATGAACAATGTGTGCTCTGGTGACTATGGATAATAACACTGTGTTGTGTTATTTGAAATTTGCTGTGTAGATCTGAAATATCAGCAAACACATATATGCATATACACACACAAATGTAACTCTGAGGTGATGGATATGTGAATTAGCTTGATTGTAATAATCATATCAGAATGTGTGCATACATCAACACATTACATTGTACATTATAAATATATACGATTTTTATTTTTCAATTAAACCTCAATAAAGCTAGCAAAATGAAATGAAAGAAAGCTCACCTCCTCTCTAAAGGGCTGCTGCCCCAGACTCAGATTTAGGCTACTGAGAGCTGGTGGAGCTGGCACTGTCTGTGAGGCGGAAGGAGTGCTCTTCCTGATGGCAGAACAGATCATGTCCTGGGTGGGCTCCACCTCCAAGCTGGCCACACTGACTGGCTTCCCAGACTCTGATAAACTTGCCACTGGGAAACAAATGCACTGTGAACTGCATAAAGAGAGAGATTTGGCTAGGATTCCTGAATGGAAACCCAAAGACCGGTCAGACCCACTGAAGACTGATCAGGAATGGTGAAGTCCTGGCTTTCATTTAGTTCTTTAGCTCTGCTCAATTGTTCAATCTTTGTCTTCTCTCTATACCTAATGTGAATGGATAAAAACATTATTCTATGTACACTTGACTGTGTTTCCTTCAGAAAATATATGGGACCAAACTTCCCTTAAATTCAAAGAGAGCATAAGGTTGATGTGGGAATTAAATACTAAATACACATTAAGTCCACACCTGTCTGTAGGCTTGTGCTGTGGGGTCTTGCGAGTTGCTGTGATGATGAAAGCTATGCCATTGGGATCTCAGATACCATCAGGGCCACTATGGTAGACGGGTTTCATCTGAGTTTCCAGACTAAGTCATATTAGAGAGAAGGACCTGGATCCCACTGCCCAAAACAATTAGCCATTGAAAACCCTATGAATAGCAGAGAAGTACTGTCAAATATAATGCTAGAAAATGAGTGCCTCCAGGCTGGAAGGCATTCAAGAAATGACTGGGGAAGTTCTGCCTCCTGAAAGTAGAGTTGACCTTAATGATGGGAATGGAGTAAAGCCCTTGGGACCTCCTTTTGTTGATGTGGCATGACTCAAAATGTGAAGAAACATAGTGGCTGCAACATTGGGCTCAAACATAAAAATATGGTGTACATGGCACAGTGTTGGGTAGTGTTTCATTCTGTTGTACATCGGGTCACTATTAGTTGTATCTGACTTGATGGCACCCAACAACAACAACAATGACACAATACGCCCAGTCCCTAGAAAGAGCATAGGATTTTGGACAGCCTTGTTGTTTCTGTTGTGGAAGTGGTGGTGATGGTGGTGATGGTGGCAAAGACTGTGGTCGTGATAGTGCGGGTAGTGATGGCGGTGGTGGGAACAGTGGTGGCGATGATAGTGGCAATGGAGATGGTGGCAAGATGACAGTGGTACCCGCAGTGACAGTGATATTGGTTGCAATAGCAGTGACGGCAACAAATGTGATGATGGTGGGGGGGAGGGTGGTGGCTGAGGAGGTGGGGATGGAAGTCACTATGATATCCCTGGAACTCAGGCATCCACCCACTCAATCCCCTTGACACAGCCTCCACCCTGCCGTCACTTCCCAGATCCACTCAGCCTCTAACCAGCCTCCTTACCAGTGCCTACCAGATGGATGAAGTCTATTTACCATCTCCCTTTCTTCCTGTTCCTCTTCCCCATCTCACCTGCCCCACTAAATTCAAACACTTTATTAGCAATCCTATGTCTCTGTCAAGTACTGCAATTGTTTTCTGGTTCTCTTTTAAAATCACAGTGCATTCCATCATCTTTTATTTACCTTCAAACCTACCTTCTATTAACACCATCATTTTAGAGCAGCCTCATCCTTAAACTGTTCTTGGGTGCCATTGAGTCAGTATCCGACTCATAGCAACCCTATGTACAACAGGGGAAACAGTATTGTCAGTGCTTCTCTGCTATTCGTAGGGTTTTCAATGGCTGGTTGTTTTTTGGGATTGTGTTGCGGGGTCGGTCTCCCAAGTCTACAGAACTTGGTGTTCCCAGGCGGTCTCCCATCCAAGTTCTAACCAGGCCCCATCCTGCTTAGCTTCCTAGATCTGACAGGATCCGATGCCACAGTGCTACGGCTGCAGGCCATCCTTACCCTAGCCTCCACAAATCATTTCCTGTATGATGTTTCTCTGGAACAACCTTTTAGAGACTTGAGGTCTAGGTCTCCCCTCCCACTTCACAAGTCCTTTGGGATGGCCTAGTCCACCGGCCCTACGACTACATAGGGCATCTATTACTGCATTATATACTCTCCCTCATGCTTTCTCCTTCTGAACAAATAGCCAAACCATTCTGAGGACCCGAGTTACTCCAGCACATGTGAGTTGCCTTCTCCATTTTTCCTATTAACCCAAGTTTCGTTAGCTTTGTCATAAGCTGATAGTAATATATACATTGTTAAATTCTACATGTCAGTTGTTCACCCATACTGTAGCGATTCCAGAAGCAACCTCTCAAGGTCAGATGAGGATTAAATGAGACAATATACTTAAAATGCTGGGGATAACACCTACTATATATCAAATGTGCAGTAAATATTGCCCACAGTAATTTCTCCTTGGCTAGAATATACAATGCATAGTCCAATAATACCCTTATTAAGGGCCATCATCCTTGTCCAACTTCACAAGATGCTGAAGACCAAAGGTGATTTCATCCAAGGTGACTTCAGAACAAGGTGACTCAGTGGAAGTAGAGGTCCCACTTCCTGAGGCCATTTAGATAAGCCCAGCTATAGGGAAAGGTACAGTACATAGAGATGAGATCAGGAAAAATAAGAAAATTAGGCCCCGCTTAAATTACCTTTACCCAGCATTAATCACAATGGATGAAGCATGTAGTCTATTTTTACACCAACAGTAGAGGTCAAAGCCAGTGGATATTTTGAACTTTTTTTTCTCCTTCTCAAATTACTCAGGACTCAAAGTAGAAAAGATGACCTGTTGGTTTGCTGACTGGATATTTTAGGCAAAGTCATGAGGCACTGACTTTTCTCTCCCCCGGACAGATAAGGTGATGCTCTGTCAACCACCTGGCCAATTTTCTTGCTGCTGACAGTTGATCCTAATAATGTGGTCAGCAAAGTAGGCCAGGGGCTCCTATATGATCTGCTTTGGCTCCTGGATTTCCCATATGGGCTGTCTCCATTGATCAGATATAATCGAATAATGGCTAAAATTCTGCTTCTTGGTGGGCCCAATAGGCCATTTCTTTATGACATGATCAAATTGGCCATAGCGCATTCAATTTGTTTTAATGGCCAACACAGATGCAATTAAGCGGATTGACTGTGCAGCGATCCAAATTGTCCATTAAGAAGGTGGCCAAAGTAACTGGACCAAATGCATGTGCCCCCCATGCACTTATTTTGGGATGTCTAGACTTGGTTTCACCTTTAATTTTCTTAAAACCCCTGTTAACTAGTTGTGTTTGATGCTGATGATATAGTTCTCTAGGAGAAACAAAGCAGGTTTGGAAAATAAACAGGGATCTTTAGGATGATCCTAAACCTTCTGATCGGAGTGAGGTAATAGGAACTAAGTACTTCATCCAAGCTCTGGAGATTTATAAGGATATGAGAAATTAAATGCATCAGTGCAGATTGTTACTAATATTCGCTTTACGAGGAGGGATTTATCTTCCCACATTAGCAGCCCCCAAGGTTGTGATCCATCTCTATAACATGTACCTGCATATGAACAATTGGCAATTGACTTCATCTGTTCCCACTTTGAAAATTTAGTCTCGGAAGGAAAACTACTCTTGCAGGAATTTTGATGACGGAAAACACGCCCATTATATTATTGAATCCAATTGATCTTTGAGTACCTGGGAATGGTTATCTATGTGTATTTGATCCCTTTATGCAATTATCAGAGACACTCTATACAGGAAACCCTAAGCAGGGGTAGAATAGGACTGCTAAGATGTTTTCAACTAGTTTAGCAGTGGAGGGACTGGTTACTTCCAACAAAAACACGCAAAGATGAGTGAACTCAATCTGAACCATCCTTCACCCCTGTCACGTTGAGCCTGACTCAGCTGCCTTTTTCTATCGCAATGAGAATTTTTCCTTTATATATTTCTTAGCAGTACTCACTGGGCTAACCCAAAAGAAAGAAGCATCAAAGCAGAATAACCAGCAAATAACAAACTCATACTTCACAATAATCTCAACTTGTAATAATAATTTCATAACCCATAATAATGACCTCAACCCCTAATCTCATCTCATAATAATGTCAACTTCTTTACAAGCTGCAAAACCCTCCTGCTTCTCGTTAAAGCTAATAATACCTTAAGTGGATTTTTTTTAACTTTCAAAGCACATTGTCATTATCGTCCCATTTTCTTCTTTAGGACTCCTTCTAAGCTAGGTGTGGCCATCACCATTTGACTGCTGCGGGAAGCATAGAAAATTTGAGAGACTTACTAAGGTCTCTTACTAAGTTATTACTAGTGGCAAGCAGGAGGACCAGAGCTGCTGGCTCAGAGCCTGGTTCCCCCAGCTGAGGAGCTGCATCTTGTTGATGGTAAACAATGACTTGCAGTCCCATGGCTGTCTATGCCTGAGTAACTCACAGCTTTGGAAGGAGGCAGGTCACCTCGGCTACCCCATCCTCAGGGTCTCAATTCTCCCGAGTGTGAGCACTTTTCTTAGAGGAAATATGGTATCATGACTAAAAGTGAAATATATGGATTTGAATTCAGGATTTGCCGATCCCTAGACAGATCTCAGCTCAAAATAATGATAGTATCTTCCTCTTAGACTTGCTCTGTGTTACATCCTGACTGGATTATAAATTCTTTTCTGATTACTTTTATGTACTGACTTGATCACTATGAATACCTAGCAATCAGTAAATATTTGTTGAGTGAAGAAATGCAGAAAAAACTAGATAAGAATGTCAAGAGCCTGGCATATACTCGATAAATATTCACTATTAGTAATAATGGTATTAGTTATGGATTATATCAGAAAGATAGAGCTTTTTTTCATCATTAAAATGGGCTAAGAATATTTCTCTCATGAGGTTATTGGAATTATATTAGGGAAAATCTGTGGAGGGTACCTGATATGGTATTTATTTATGGTGTTGCCATTAATATTATTATTAATTAGTTTAAGGATTTAGGATCCTTCCAAGCACTACATGCCTTCAGAAAATGAAAAAGGCTATTAGTATTCCTAGGAGCTCACCATATACCATAAGTTCTATGTAGGCAATATTTATATTCCTATTGTTTTGGTTATGGAAAATGAGGCTCAGACCAGTGCAAAGTCATGGCTGGTAGGAGTTGGATGCCATTCTGCTTTTCTCTAAAGTCCTGGGATTTTTCAGAGTCTGTATGACCTCATTGCCCCTCCCAACATTGGGGCACATCATTGTGTAGGGATAAAGGCAAGATTGAACTCACAGAGTGAAGGATCATGTCCGGACCATTCTAGTTACTTGGCATTGCTTTGAGGATAAGGAAAAGATGGTAACTGCTACCTGGAAGACAGCAGGGACTCTAAAGGCATCTGTACATGGGGAATGAATTCTTCCTAGGAAGAGAGAAGGTCAGAGGTTCAGTATTCTAAGGACCTCACCTGCCTTGTTCCCTAGGCAAACCCCAGAGACTCCTTGAGTATTCAAACCACAGTGGATCTTGGTCATGATAGCCTTAGCATAAATACTTCTCAAGACATATCCCATACATTCTTTTTGTGGCCCTAAATTAACACTTATCGTGTGCATGGCACAATGGTGGTTAGTGTTTTGTTCTGTTCTATATAGGGGTGCTGAGTCAGACCCAACTTGATGGCACCTAACAACATCAAAAACAAGTTAATGCCTACCAACTCTCCCCTATTACCCAGCTCCCCCATCACCAGTTCCCTAGGCTCCCAATAATTTCCACTTATAGTCTACATCAAATTTAATAATACCTGTGAAACAAGAGCCACCTCATCAACACTTTTCTTTTCTTCTGGTGGCACAATTAGGCAGATGATGAAAGCTCTTTAACATGAAAGAAAACAATAAAAAATATTGATTTTCTACAGAGCCATAACATTAAATGTATCACTCCAAACTGAAGTGGGGACTAATTTAGAAGCCAGGCATAAATCTAAAGCTATCTGAGTGCAATGACATTTTTTAAAAAGCTTAACAAAATTTTATACACACACACACGCACACACACACACTTGTCTATCATTAAATTACTCAGTTTGGATTTCCACTAATAAAATATAAGGACTTGTTACTATATTCAGCAAGTCAGTCCCGTTATTAATTTGTTAGATAAATGGATTCTGTATCTTGAAACCTTAAATGAAATGGAATTCACTAATCCTAATTGCTTTGCCTTCTACCGGAATTTTTCCCCATTAGTTCAGCAAGTTTTTTTTTTCTTCCCTCTCTTTTCCACTTGAGGAGAGGAGGCTTCTTCAACTTAAAGCCTTAGGGTATACTTCCTGGGTTTATTAATTATCAGGTATTCATTCCGAGGGGTTAATTAAGCAATAACTTTCTGTTGACTGCAGTATACAAAGAATAAAAGGCTTGACTTTGCCTGCTGATTAAGCACTAGTGACTGTATCTTCCTTTTCCTCCACATAGATGGAGGAAATAAAAATCTTTGACCAGTTCCAGCCTTGAGTTGCAAGGCCACTTGGAAGGCCAGTTAAAACCAATTGGTGTTTATAACCCAAGCCACCTGGGGATCACGCAAAAGAGGAAGGGACTCCTCCTTTTTGGGTTTCTGAGAGGACATTGTTTCCTTAGGTTCTGACATCATTCTTATTCTTTCTTCTTAGCCCATGGCTTAAACATTTGCATTTTTTCCCCTTTTAGCCAATTCTCAAGACATCTTTCTTTTGCTGTAGTCCCACAAGTCTGCAGCATGCTTTTGAGCAACTGAAAGGAAACAATGATCCCTCTTCATAGGGAGTTTGGTGGAATTAAAATAAGTCAATATTAAAACTCCACAAACCAGCGGGGTACAGTGGCGCATGCCTATAATCCTAGCAGCTCAGGAGGGGGAGGCAGGAGGATTGCAAGTTCGAGACCAGAAGCAGTGTTTGTAATTTAGCGAGACCCTGTCTCAAGAAAAAGTTAAAAAATGGGCTGGGGGTACAGCTCAGTGGTCCAGCACTTGCTAAAGCATGCAAGGATGAGGCCCTGGATTCAACCCCCAGTACCACAAAAAATAAAAAATAAATAAAAAAGAAAAACAGAAAACAGAAAACTCCACTAACCAAGTAGGAGTAGTGCGGGTTTACAAGCTAATCCTGGAGTTTTTATTGTTTTTTTTAAATGTCAAAGTGCATCTACAAAACTCCATGTTTGATGGTTGCAATTCTCCAAACCAAATCAGTGGTAGTAGCACATGGTACCTGAAGCGATGGGGGCTCTTTGAGGAGTGATTGACACCTCGTCTAGCCAAAGAAGAAAGAGATGCACCCTCTAGCATTTACCTTTCAGGAGGGAATAAAATAAAGTGACCTTAAATTGGAGTCTCAGAATGTTCTAGGATGTTCTAGAGCAGAAATAAAAAGGACAAGTCATAGAGAACCCGTTGAACAGAAGCTTCGGATTCTATGGGCAGGCCCATCTGAAAACTTGGTAACTACAGGAGAAAATAAGAACGTGCATTCCTGGGTCCCCAATCCTGTTGTTCCCCACTCTTCCTTCTTCCAAAATATCTCACAGGAGGAGGCACCTTACCTGGAAATACACCTGCTTTTCAAAATTATCCATGTCATACCCAGGTGTGATGTCACCTGCCTGTAACCTCAACACTTAGGAGGCTGAGGCAGGAGGATGATGAGTGTGAAGCCAGTGTGGGCTCCTTAGCAAGACCATCTCTTAAATAAATGAAAAAAAAAAATCAATGCCATCAAAATCAAGGACAGGTTGAGACCCCGTCACAGCATGTACTAAGGAGACATGATGACTAAATGTAATGTAGTGTCCTGGATGGGATCCTGGAACAGAAAAGGGACATTAGGTTGAAAAACTAAGGGAATCTGAATATACACTTTAGTTAATAATAACATATTGACATTAGTGCATTGATTTTAACAAATGCATCATGCCAATGTAAGAGGTTAATAAGAGAAATTGCAGGCCCGGCATGGGAGAGGGGTAATATGGAACTCTGTACTATTTGCTCAATTTTTCTGTCAATCTAAAACTGTTCTTAAAGTATACTCATAAAATTCTAAAGATGAATATTAAATACAATTTGAAAATGCATGCAGTGAACAGAGGCATGCATTATTGACTTCACACCAAGCTCCCAATCCCATGCCCAGGTTAAGGGGGACCCAACTGGGCAAAGACATTAAGATGAATGGTCAGTAGGATAATTTTCTATGCAGTCACTCCTTGGGACTGTCCACATTCTTCCTTGGAGCCCCTTTGGCAAGTAGTACTAGTTTTAGAGGAGCTCTCATACTGAAGTCCCAGAGCAGATCTGGACCCTTTGTGAAAAGTGGGTTCCACTTAAGGCCAAGTCAGAGATTCAGTGACCCCATGGCTTCTAGTGTCAATATTCTCTCGAGTCTGTGTCCACTGGCTATTCCTCCCCACTCCTAACTGGATTGGAGAGGCTAAGAAAAAAAGCCACACTCATTCAGTCATTGAAATATTCTAAAAAATACTTACTAAGAGGTATCCTGGGCTGGATTCCGTGTTTAGAGCGGGTGCCTGCCCTCAGGAAGCTTATAGTCTCTTGGTGAACTGGGAGGTGGTTCTACTATGCCGTAACAACAAAGTTCTAGGCTATAAAAGGCACAAAGAAAATAATCTGTGAAGGACAGGAAAAGGGTCATAAATCCTCCTAAGAATCCTCCTAAGAACCAACGGGGATGGTCTAGAAGGCTGATTCACATCTGATGTTGCAGTAGTACAAAGACCTGGGGTTTCTCTCATGACTCTCTACCCCTCTTCTTAGTTATCCCAGGCCTACGGGGGGGAAAAGTAAGCCTGAATTCAGCATTTAGGAGAACAAAGGAGAAGCAGTTGTGACCCACAGACTATAAATGTTTTTCTTAAGCAACCACAAGGGACAAGCTCTTTGGTAAGTGCGCTCACCAGATGGCTGGGGCTTGTCAGCTGCTTCCAATCAAATCTTGCACCACTGAGTTGGTGCATCCCACACACTCCGCAAGATTCTGCTGAGTGGGGGGAAAAGACACCCTGGTTTGCTCCATACCTAGAAAGTGTGCTGTTGGGGTTTGGAGGGCAGAATCCGAAAGCAATAGGAACGCATCCAAAGAAGGAAATAGGAAGCTGAAGACAGGGCTCTGTCCTGGGCCCTGTGTTTTGTTTTAAGTTGATGGCATTGGAGCAAAGGCAAGGAGAGAAACTTGTTCTTCAAGTTGGTGTGGGCAGAGAGAGTCAGGAAAGGGGTGGGAGAGGAGGTGGAGGAGCTGGCTGGGGCCCCAGCAGGATGAGAAAGAGGACAAGAGAGAAAGGAGACAAGGGAAGATATTTTCCAAGGGCACCAGGTGCTAACATTTGATTTATTATGCTTGATACCATTTTGGAAATTGTGATTCCTTTACTTAATTTCAGGTGTGGAGAAAAAGGAAACCTGAATTCACTCATTCATATATATAGGAATATTATACACATATGGATTCATTTGTGTATATGAATTGATATAATCATCTATGTGGATATGTGGATATACAACTGTATACATTTTAAATAACTTTCAAGAACCCATTTTAGTGAAATTTTAAAATGTACTATCTCTATTTTGTGCTTGCAGCAGTAGCCATGCGGCATCCGATCCCGTCAGATCTCGGAAGCTAAGCAGGGTCAGGCCTGGTTAGTACCTGGATGGGAGACCTCCAGGGAACACCAGAAGCTGTAGGCTTGGGAGAAGGACCTGGCAACCCCCTCCCAAAAAATCAATCTGCCATTGAAAACCCTATGAACAGCAGAGAAACGCTGAAAATAGTGTTTCCCCTGTTGTACAGAGGGTCGCTATGAGTCGGATACCGACTTGAAGGCACCTAACAACAATCTCTACTTTAGCTCCCTAAACATAAAATGTCTCCTTTTAAAGAAACAACAATTGGAACAATTGTTTTTCCAGGAAGGAGGGGGAAGGCCAGTGAGAAATGAGAGAATTCTAGTAATTGGGTTAAATATGCTGCCATTTGGTTTTAAATCCTCCCTGTCTGCATACCCACAAGAAAACATAGCTCCTGAGCTTAACCAACATCCCCAGCCAGCATATGGGGTTTGGACAGCAGATCAGAGATTCTAGATGCAGCAAGTGGACATTAGAGTTGTCCCTCCAGCAAACTCTCCCCAAACCTCAGTGATGAGGCTTTTCAGCTCTTTCCTAGAAACATGTCATTGTGGGAACTAGGGCGATACTTGTTGGATTGGACACCCCCAACAATGCAAGAACTCTAAACAAACAAACAGAAAAGGCAAGAGGGTATTGTGAAAGCAACCATCATTTCTGGAGACGTTCGGTGTCAAGTCGGTCTGCACACCTAACCATGTCTGAGTTCACACCTACTTATCACACCAGCTACAGTGGGTAGATCTCTTCCTATATGACACGTAAAGGGAAGAACAAAATTCCACCCAGATCCAATCTTTTTAGGTGCCCCAGACATTCCAGACAGTGGAGGGTTAGTAAGGGGTCTAATTGAAGCTCAATCAAGGCTGCTTTGGTCTGGCGTTCCTGCCTCCATACTAAATCACACAAGCAGGAAAGTGAAGCTCAGCAATTCCCTTACCAATGCAAATTAAAGGTACCACTTAGATTATGGACCTCTCCAGCCAATGCCTTTTCCAAATCCTGAGATTAGAACTCTCCAAGGTGCATACACCAATGGAACATGACTCAGCAATAATGAAGCCTGAAATTATGTCACTCATAGCAAATAGATGGAACTGGAGAACATCATTTTAAGGGAATTAACCCAGACTCAAAACAAGAAATAGCATATGTTCTTACTCATATGTGGGAGCTAAATCTAACTTAAAGGGACACACACACACACACAAACACACACACACACACACACACACACACACACACACACACACACGCCTATATGTGAGCAATCATACTTGTCTAAGAATGGAAAATACAAGTGGACCTGACAGGAGCGGGGAGGGGACAAGGGATTAGAGGGTGAAAGCAGAGGGTGAGGAAGAGGGGAGGGGAAGGGGAAAGAAGGAAAGGAAAAACACAAACTATAGGATGCAACTCTGCGAATATAAGAAAAAAAGAAAAAAGAAAAGAAAAAAGTCAATGCAGGTATAATCCATGGTCGCATACAACTGTCATGACATATTCATTAGAATTCCTACTTTTCATTCTTCTTTCGTTCATCCTGTTCTGTAAAATAGATAAGGTGATAGATGTGTAACCCACACTGATTTAACAGTTGCATAATGGATATATCAAATGACTTACTACTCTGTACCCCACTAACATTTATAAATTAAAAAACTCTGGGGCACACTAAGGGTGCATGGGGCAGCGGGAGGTTTAGAGAGAGGAAAGTCTTGCTGGGCACTTGGTAGCCCTGGCATTATCCCAGAGTGCGAGTTCTCCTTCCCTGTCCTCTTTCTAGGCTGGAGAACTCCGATCCAGCAACACTCTCCTCTTGATGAAACGTAGTTTGGCAGCCTGTGAAATTGTTAATGTTTGGATTTGGATGATGGTGATGGAGAAAATTAAATCGCACGCATCTGAAGTAAAACCAAGTGCTCAGGAATTAGCTGCCAAAGGGAAGCTTGATTTGGAAAGGTGCCCCTTATTTTTCACATTTTGCCACCGTAAAAGCACCACCAGAAAGGATTTGCGCACTGACCACGCTAAGGCGGAAATTGCCTCACTGGGAGAACTGGAGTATGAATCCTAACCTTCCAAAGAGAGAGGGAAGGCAAAGGCAAGGGACGAAGGAGACGCTGCTCTCTCCTGGGGATGGAAGCTGCCTTCCAAGTCCAGTCCACGTTTCTGCTCAGCGGTGACTGGACTGTGCGTCTTCCTGCAGCCAATGGTTAGTGGCTCAAAATCCAGCCATAAAACGTGGTCAGCACACTGTAAATTTCCCTCTTGTAGATTGCCCCATTGTGTGGAGATTTTTGCTTGCTTGTTTATTTGTTTGTTTTTTTAAAATTCTGATGAGATACTAAAAATAGCATGGGACTCATTGTTGACAAGGGTAGCTAAGTGTTTCTAAATCAGGATTTGAATGGATTTTGCTGCCATTAAATGCGAGCTTTCTCTGAGAAAGAATAAGGATGATGAAAAGGGCCAGGATGCAAATATACCATCCTGTTTCTTTTATTTTTATTCTTTCTCCGGTCACTTTAGCAAGCCAACAGCAGTTTAACCTCTATAGGATCCCAGCGTGTCTATGTTATTATCCATCACTGCATACCTAGTCCTTTACTGAGGCATTCCATGGTATATAATAGATAGCCAAGAAATAAAGAATGGGAAGAAAAAGGGATGACTATATCAGGGAATGATAGGATTAAGTCTTTGCAAGTTTCTGGCTCTTTCTCGCCCCACTCGCTACTCAAAGCTCTATTTCTTAGAAACTGCAAATTGTGCCAGGTGAGCTGGGCTCCAAGAGACCCCTCATCTGTCTGTAGCGTCTCTCCCATATCCTCTTCCTAAATACGCTGTCAGAGCACTTGCTCCCTTATCTTCGCACAGTGTGGAAGCTGTAGGAGTGTTTCCCAACCCATCTGATCCTGACAATCACCTGGAACGTTTACTAAATACAAGCCTTCCCAAGTCATTCCTGTGGATCTCAATTTCGCCTGCCCCTTAGGTTCAACTGGGGAGCTTTCACCACCCCTTAAGGCCAAGCTGGCTTCCAGACCAGTTCCACCAGAAACTCAGGGCATGGGGTTCAGGCACCCATAGCTCTGAAGCTCCCAAGGTGATTCTCATGTACAACCAAATTTAAGTACCACCACCTCAGAGACTGTGATTCAGCAGTCTGCTTTGGGACCTCTGAGACCACAGGTACCACAAGCACCCAGGCAAATCATATCATCGAGTTGCAAATACAGGTTGAATAGCCCTTACCCAAAATGCTTGGGACCAGAAGGTTTCTGGGTGTTGTTGTTGTTGTTGTTGTTGTTGTTGTTGTTTTTCAGATTTTTGAATATTTGCATATACATAATGAGATATCTTTGGGCTGGGGTTTAGCTCAGTTGGTCGAGCGCTGCTATGCATTCTCTGAGGCCCCCAGTTTGATCCCCAGTGCCACAAAAAATGGCAGAAGGATGCGGCAATCCACTCCTGAGGCAATCCCAAAACAATCTTTAGCCATTGAATACCCTATGAGGGTCACCATGAGTCATACTCGACTTGGCAGCACCTACCAACAATAACAAGATATATTGGGGATGGGACCCAAGTCTAAAGATGAAATTCATTTATGTTTCATATACACATAGCCTAAAGGTAATTTTAGACTATATTTTAAAGTAATTTTCTGCATGAACAAAGTTTCATAGTACGGAATTTTCTATGTGTGACATCATGTCAAAAAGTTTTGGATGTGGGAGCATTTGAGATTTTAGACTTTCAGATTAGGGATGCTCCACCTGTACAGGTCTACATTCTAGGTACCAATCAAAACTGTTTCCAAAAGCGGGTTGAATTCTTATAAGGCTGGGCAGCCAAAATTCACTTCCCTGAGCATAGGTAAGAAGGTCAATGGCAGACCCCAAATCCAGTTTAACCAGACCCATCCTATCACCGGGGAGAGAGAAAGGAGAGTCACGTGGTTGCAGGTGGGTGTGCTTTACAAGAACATGTAAAGATTTGGTGTGGCCATGTTTATCCTATTGTATGGTGAAGCTGGGAAAAGGAAAAGCCTGGAACTGATCCATGGAGAGAAGAGAAAAGAAGTCGAAAGAAGAAATGGAGCGGGAATGAGGATAGATATATCCTTGGATCCTGAAGGGTTTTTTTCATTCCTGATTCCAATCCTCATGATCCAAGTGCCTGCTCTACCCACAGGTCCATGAGTTAAATCTTAATTCTTCATAGTTTCCATATGTTTCTATATATTTCTTTTTAGTTTCTAGATCAATGGCTTGTTTCTTGCAACCTAAATGTCCCTAAGACACTAATTTCATGATAAATGTCTGCCAATGGGCGACTACAGAATAAAAATGGAGAAGGTGCCAGTCCTTTATTTTCTGTGTCAATGCTGCCAGATCATCTGCTGTCTTTTTCAATCCTTGAAGCTTGGATAATAGAGACAGATAAGCTACTAACTGGCTGGACTTGGCCTCGTTACTCAATGTTACCACATCTCATTTTCTTCTAAAATTAGGCGTACTACATTGTAAAATGGAATAATAACTGAAAAGAGTGAAAACGGGCCTGAGTTTATAGCCGACGTTCCAGAATGCTGCTCTAGTCCTGTTTACAAGCCAAGACACAAACGCTGTTTCCCAGAGGTTAGGCTCCAACCTAATAAGTTTTATGTAACAAAGTCAAATGAGTGCCGGAGATGGGAGGCGAAAGTGTATCAAAACAGATAACTTTCCTGCAGTCCTTTTCAGAGCACTTAAATGTTAGTGTGTACTTCGAGTGTCCAAATCAAGAATGTAATAGGGAGAGTTGCCATGTGTCACTAAGGGTTATAGAAGCTTCCACTCTACGGAAGATTTCATGGTTCTGCTCTCCTACAGAACACACTCTGGGATATTCTCCACAAAGCCTGTAACTTTCAAGTTATGCTCTGTGGAGCCTGGTGATCCAGAAGGAAAATTCTCACAGATTCTGCAAAGGTGTAAATGGTGATGGCCAAGTTGCGTAAAACTCTTAAGATCTTCACCTCCCCTGGGTAATCCTCCCACCTCACATCAGGACCTAAGACTCTGAATTCTTACAAAATGGAAAGAAATAAACATACATATGTCTAAAAACCATTGACCTTCATCAGCACTTACAAATTCATGAGTAATTCTACTGCCATTATTCCTAGAGGCCAATGAATGGCAAGTTTCCTGTGTGACCCAGGATCTTGCTTTCCTAATCACAAAGATTTCTTTTTCTTTTAAAGATAGGCTTATTGAGCAGTAATTTATAAACAGGAAAATAAACCCATTTGTGTTATGAATCTTGACAAATGTGGGTGGTCATGTAGCCGCTATTATATTCAGATAGAGAATATTTCCAACGCCTCATAATATTCCCTGGACCCTTTTGTAATCTTTTTCCACCTCAGTCTATGGCAACCCCTGATATTTTCTGTTCCTATAGTTTTGGGTTTTCATTATCCCTTTCTGGAATGTCACATAATGGGAATCATAGTCTGTATTTACTTCTGAGTTGGACTTCCTCCACATTAATGCATTTGAGATTTCATCCACAATGTTTCATGTATATAAGGTATATTTCTTTTTATTACTAAGTTACATTTCACTGGATGGATGTGCCATAATTTGTTTATTCATTCATTAGTGGCATTTGTGTGTTTTCCATTTTCTGGCAATTATGAATAAATACACTATAAACATCTGTATTCAGGTTTCTGTGAGAAGGCATATTTTCACTCCTCTTGGGTAGACACACAGGGATGCAATGACTGGGTCATATGTAAGTACATGTTCAACTTTAAGAAAGGGCCAAACTGCACTCCACAATGGCTGTACCAGTTCGCACCTCTGCCAGCAGTGGATGAGCACAGCAGCTGCTCCCTTTCTTAGCACTTGGGATTGCCAATTTGATTTTTCAAAATTATTCTAGATGTTCTAATAGCTAGGTAGTCCAGTCTCATTATGGTTTTCGCTTGAAGGTATCTGATGACTAATGATGTTTATCGCCTTTTCATGTCCTTATTTATCATCTCTATGTCTTCCTTGGTGAAGTATCTATTCAAATATTTCGCCCATTTTTTATTAGGTTGTTTTCTTATTATTGAGTTCCAAGGGTTCTTTATAGATTCTTTATAGAAATCCTTCATCAGATATGTATTTTGCAAATATTTCCTCATAGCTTATGGCTAGCTTATTCACTTTAACAGAGTATTCTGAAGGACAGAAATTTGTAATTTTAATGAAGTCCAATTTATCAATTTTTTAAAAATGGAAGATGTGTGTTGTGTTGTATCTAAGAAATCTTTGCCTGACCCAAGGTTTTCTCTTACCATTTTTTGAAAAGGTTTATATGTTTGAAATTTGCATTTAAGTCTATGATCCATTTTTGATTAATTTTTGTACATAGTACAAGGTATGTACGTACCAATCTTCATTTATTTTGCATAGGGATGTCCAATTATTCTGGCACCATTTGTTGAAAAGATTATTCCCACAATTGACTCATTATATGTAGGCCTATTACTTAAGTTATTTTTAGTTGTTGCCCTAGGGTTTAAAGCATACTTTTAAAACTTTTTGCAGTCAGCCTACAGATAACATTTTAACCTTACAGATATAATAGGGAAAGAATCTTCCAAAGCTAAACTTCCAATTCATCGCCAAGATAGGCCCTGTATTTCTGAGTCCCAACAGTAGGGCTTTCTGGATGATCTTGACTCTCCTCACCCACGGCAGCTATATTCTGCTTTGTGTCCATGGGGACTGTGGAGGGGCACGTCACTCTGCTGGAACTGGGTGTGGGTCACTGCCTTCCTCCAGAGGTAAAGGGACTTTGTCTTTTACACTACTGTCAGCCTTAATGTGTCCTTACCTTGTCCTGGATGTCACAGAGTATAATGGCCCTCTCTAAGAAGCTTTAGAACTTTTCTCAGTACGGGAAAAGAACCCAGATGAGGCTTCCTAGCTTCCCATGTGGCAGTTTCTCTCCTTTCTAGACATGAATTGCAGAAGGAGGCTATCTCTGCTGTCGTGCTTGGCCCCTGTCTTGTGAGCATCTGGTGGTGATCCCTGTTGAAAATCCTACAACGTGGGAAGTTTGGCTTCCAGGGGCTCCAGGTGCTCTTGCCAGCCTGTAATCAATCTTTAGCAACTTGTTACAAATCTCAAGATGGTACCCTGCCATGGAGGAATCTGGGCTCCCATCCCATGTGTCTTTATAGGGGGTCTCTGTTCGTTTAGAAATTGGGCCAATTGGTTGTCCTGGAACTTCAGCTCTCCCACGGATTCAGGAAAAGCTATGATTTTGTATTTCTTCAAGTTTTTCTTCCTTTTGGTGTAGGAAAAACACCCTGTGCCAAGATGGATGCAAACTTCCTTCTTTACTCAAGTTCCAAACTTCCAGCAAGTACCCCTGTCTTGCTCAGATACACACAGATCACAGACTAGATCAAGAGGCCACTTGAATGTCCAGCTAGTCATCAAAGCAACCAAATAAATTAAGCTAATCTTTTTAAATTGCATATTTAAGTATTGATTGACGGAACTACATGAACTCATTTGTTGATATGTATATAAACACACAAATCTCATTTGTGATGATGTCATCTAATACATCTCCAGGCAATTTCAGCTTAGAGTTCTTTTAATGCATTTTTAATGCCTGTATTTCTTTACTTTTAAAGTAGAATGAAATAATTTGGTCCTTGTATTAGTTTTTTTGGTATGGCCATAACAGATTAGCACAAAGTAGGTGGCTTAAATAACAGAAATTTATTCTCTTGAAGTTGTGGAGAGCAGCAGACTGAAATTAGGGTGTGGGCAGAGTTGTTGTCTTGTGAAAGCTCCCAGAGGAGAATCTGTTCCTTGCCTCTCTCCCCGCTTTGGGGTGGTTGTTGGTGATGCTTGGTGTCATCTGGTTTATGTCTCTATCACTCTACTCTCTCCCTTAGCCTTCACATTGCCTTCTTCTCTGTCTCTATATCCTTTCCCCTTCTTACATTAACACTTATCATTGGAGTTAGAACCCACCCTAAATCCAGGGTCATCTCATATTGAGATAATTAAATCTGCAAAGGCCCTTTTTCCAAATAAAGTCCCTTTTCCAAGGCCCACAAGTTAGGACTTGGACATATATCTTTTTAGAAGGCCCATAGCTGTACCAATCTATGTGTACTCAGTCACACATTTTGTGTTGTTTTAGAGGTGCAAGTTTTTGATTCTACTAGGTAGGCAGAAGCCCAGGGGAGGCATTGATCATTGTGATTGTTGTTGTTAGGTGCCGTCGAGTCATGTCCGACTCATAGCGACCCTCATAGGATTTTCAATGGCTGATTGTTTCAGGATTGCCTCAGGAGTGGATTGCCACATCCTTTCCCTAGGTCATTGTGATAGTTGCCTGATATTTGCCAGTTTCATCTAGAACCAAATGGTTTAATCAATGAAGTCATTCGCTAATAATCTTTTTCTGACACTCCATGCAAATCATTAGACTTATATTTTGACAGCACTGAGTTTTTAGTTAACATCACATGAACTTTAGGCCGGTCTATAATTTCAAAGTGAAGGAGTATATCATGGCCATAAAGCCCACAAAAAATTGAGGCAAAACTGAGTCAAGAGTAATTAATGACCCAAAGTTAGCTTAATGGTGACCACAACAGTCAATTTCTGTCTGGCAGGTAGAGACTCATTTCTTTAGTCTCTATTGTCATTAGAATGAGCCACCATGGCGCCATAATGATTTAAACAGCTTAATTTTGTATTCAAAGAATTAAGAAGAACTAAGTCTATATCTTGGCTAATTCGTTCACAAGGCGAAAGACCTTACACAAGTCCCTCCATGATGATTCCGCCTCACTTTCCCCATCTGTTAAGTGGAAATAAGACTAGCTACGTTCTCTCAATGTTGTCCTGAAGATTTAATTAAATGAGACAATGTAGGCAAAGCAGAGGAAAATAACAAGCACTAATAAGTGTTGGTAACCATGACCCTATCTTGATATCTTGATATTCATTAAACTGATAACTCTTTCCCACATGAACTGATTACATAGTGCCTTATCACATTTTTCTAGTCACACAGGAATGAAAGTAAGAAAGAGCCCAGGAATGGAAGTCAGAAGTAGATTCTCACTCAAATATCCCCACAGCCCAGCTGTGTGACCTGTAGTAGCATAGTTTATTTCTCTAGCCTCAGTTTCCTTAAACATCAAATAAAGTTATGCAAAGTTATTGGGGATCTCTGAGTCCCTTTCAACCCTTGTGCATGATTAGCATCTTGGTTGGCAAAATAAGTGCTTGGGAAACCTTCAGATTTTCTTCTCATTTATTCCAGAGTTTCACAGCATTAGTGACTCACCAAAAATCTGTTAACTCAGACAGGAAAATCAGCACACTCCAGAGAACAAAAGTTAGACCTATCTTTGCCAGAAGAGAAGGTTCAAATTTGAAGGTAAAATAGACACACGAATATGTGGGTTTTCTGACCCAGTGGCAGATAGATTCAAGACTTCTCCCCTCCCAGAGCACCTGGCATGACACCAACCTCACTCTTGTTGGGCCTGGTGTTTACAACCACTCCAAAATCTCCCCAAGCATGTATTTCATAAGGCCAGGGCCTGTCCAAATCCCCTGTAATGTCTCCAAAGGGAAAGAATAGAGTCAATAATCAGGGCTGTGTCACCATGTTGTAAATTCCCCAGGTCTCTATTCCCTCCCTGTGTGTGAGCGCGTGCACACACACGTGTGCATGCATGGGCACACACACACAGGCACACACACACAAACAGCCATAAATATATACACTCCTGTTTAATAGAGTGAGGATTCAAATTACAGTTACAGTGTAATAAAACTATCTGCAGGGTGTACAGAAGTCTGTGTGCGTGTGTGTTAGAGCGAAAGGAACTTGCAAGCTTTCCCCCTTCCATGAGGTCCTAAATTCACAAAATATGAGATTCCTCTGGGACCTCTAAATAAGTTGTCTTTGCAGGGCCAGTTACATATTTTGCAAGCACAGTGCCATATGAAAAGGTGGAGCACCTTCTTCAAAACTCACTAAGAATTTCAAAACTGCAACAGCAGAGCGCTAAACCAACTGTGAGACCTGCCAAGTGCCGTGCGTGCTGGTCAAATGCCTGCAAAGCCCATCTGTCCCAATGGTAACCCAGAATCTGGATCAGGTTTTCACAACCAGCACCCTGTCTTAGGGACGCATTAGCGTGAAATGGGCTTGTGGAGGTGTGTGGCACCACCAGAGTTAGGATGTCTTTGGAATTAGACAGGCGTGAGCTTGCATGCTGCTGGACCACATATTCGTGGACCCAGCTGGAAGTCTACCACTCAGTACTTTTAACTTCAACTTCCTATCTATTAAATGAAGATGGCGCAACCCATTTCCCTGGATTCCACTGGGGATTAAGTGCGGGAAAACATATAAAACCCTGAGGACGAAGCCTGGCACATCCTGTGTGTTCAAACTCCTCTTCCTTTGGAAACAGAACACGCAGCTGCGTTCAAACAAAAACACACTACTGAGTGAAGCCGTGGCCACTGGGGTCCTCCTGAGATCCGCAGGCCTAGTGCGTCCTTCCCAATCTGTGGCTTCTTTTACCTGGAGGGAGGTCTCGCCCTTGGGCGGGACAGGATGGCTCTCAGGAAAACTCTCTTTTAGCGTGTGGGGCTCTAACGCATGCATGGGCTGGGAGTGGAGACAAGCTGCAGAGGAGCAGCAGGAGGGGTGCGAGGAGAGGAAGGAAAGTTGGAGCTGGAGTTTGCAGAGTCCCCTGGCTGGTTTTCTTGGCTGCCCCAGCCAACACTTTGGCAGCCAAGTTACCAGAGCCGGGGCGGGCAGCTCCGAGCCTCCAATTGGTCAGCCCTCGGCTGTTGCTACGCAGACGGGCCAATAGCAAGGAGGCTGGGGCTCCGCCCCTCCCGGGCCCGCAGGAGCCCCAGCGCCAGGCTGGGAGCGCCCCACCCGCTAGTGCGGTCTCTTTTCCAAGGCCGGGCAAGGACTGACTTGGTGGCTCCGGCTAGGAGGTTGGGCCTGGGAGGTGTTTCACCTGTCAGATTCGTCCTCCTCTCGCATCCTCTTGGATTTGCAGCGCCTGGACGGACAGGGCAGGACACTTGGGTTTTTTTTCCGTCCCCATTCTCTTGGTCCAAGTGTGTGTTTTCTGTTTTATTAACTTTATCAACTTCGGGTGCTCTCGCCAGAACACACTGCTGCTGCTTTTGCCTCTTTTCTTCCCACATCTCTAACTGACCTATTCTAAACTTCCAAAACTTGAATTTTCACGCCATCATTCAACACACACACACACACACACACACACACACACACACGCACGCACATGATCTACAGCTTTTGGCACTGAAGGGCAGAGTTTCAGAAAGTAAAATTGCCCCTGTCAGAAATATGACAGAGATATATGCAGCAGTGGATACTTTGGGTTGATAATAACGTTATTGATAACTATCATTGCTCGAGGGCTTATTCTGTTGTAGATCTTGTGCTAAGCAATTGCCACACTGGAACCTACTTGATGCTTCTTATACAGATGGGTAAACTGAGGCACAGGGCAGTGAAAGAGTTGCAGGAGGCAAGGCAGAAGCAGGATTTGAACCTGAGTCTGTCTGGCTACAGAACCCTTGGTTCTCCCTGCTTCCTTTGTTGCTACAGAACTCTAGGATAGTTCAGGTAGGGCGGTCCCTAAGCCCCCCATCCAGGGATGGTCCTCAGTAGAATCTCTTGTCATTCGTGGTTCTGTGCACCATCCAAACCAATGACTTTCAGAATGAGCAAATTTATCACCCTTAGCTTAGCCTAGCCCAACACTGCTTGTGTTGCTTGTTAAAATCCATGTTAAGTGGATCTTCCAAGAATCCAAGAATTACGGATAAGATCCTTGTTCTGTCTTCTCTCTGTCCTGCAACACACCTCCACCAGGCAGCTTCTGTTCAACTGCTGTGGTAGCCACAACCCAGAAGAAACGTGATTCGATCAAGGCTACACTGCTTGTCATTTGCCACACATATGCCACCTACAAGCCATTGCTTAAAGCAGGCCTATAAAAATATTTGCATAACAAATGATGGGAGGCTTCCCATATACTGTACAGCATGCCAGGGGTCCCTAAGTTCTAACATTATGAAGACCTGTCCCCTTGAGTCTATGTAACAAAAATGTGTTTATTTTTCCTGGAAAGCTTCCTTTTTTGCTTTTTTGCAAGGGATTTTACTCCAGTTCATCTCGCTATGGCTTACCCATTGTGGCATTCAATATGAGATGCAAAAGTATCCCTATTTAGTAAGGACATTGAAGCGCAAAGACACTGTGCCCCTGGTCTAAGGTCACACAGTGATACAGGGGCAGGCTCCGTACTGAAACAGAGATTCTACACGCACACACACACATCCTCCCTAGCTAGCTTCTCTGCTCTCCATGAATACCGACAGCTTCCAAGTTACTAATTTAAAAAAACAAAATGTTGTTTTTCAAAATGCAGGGATTTGGGAGTTCACATGGGGGGAAAATGTCTGGGAGAAATGAAACCTACTGTACTTTTGTTTAGAAGCTGCTGGAGCAGCGGCCTCCAGCCAGAAGCAGGCTTGGCCAGTGGAGAAGCCTGGCTGGCATGGCTTGTTTATACCTGGCAGCTGGCTACCTGCTGCTAGCCCTGCTTCTGAGTCTGGCACTGGAGAAAAGCATGTCTGTACTCAATCTGCAGTTGCCTCGAACGTTCAGCAGAAAGGCCCCAGCCAGTCTTCCCTCCCCAGCAGAGTGACGTGGCCGTGCCCACCTCCTACCCTCGCACAGGGCAAGCCAGGGATGGTTCTCTTTAAATGACTTAAAGGCAATGCCCTGCCCTCCCCTATAGGGCAGTCTCCTGCAGCCTGCAAGAACCTTTCCAGTCTCACCCATCCCCCGAGACTCCCTGGGTCCCAGAAAGATAGCTCTGTCTCCTTTCCTTAAATCTCCCAGCTTAAGAAGCCTAGCTGAAACCCTCCTTATAATCTTTTGCCATGAAGTTTATCTGCTAAAGCTTTTTAAAAAAAAAAAAAAAAAAAAGTCTTCTTTAAAACCTATGGAAAATAAAAACCAGGGTTGCAGCAAAGCAGATCATGTTTGGAGAGACTGATATAATTGCTGGCTGGTTTTCCTAGGAGCCCACTCTAACTCTCTCTGCGGTCTGAATTTTTTCATGTTTGCAAAGCACCTTTCCTCCTGGGTGCTCACCTAACCCCTCCTGCGGCCCCCTCTGCTCCCTCCCAAGCTTTACCCAGTGAGTGAGTCCCCCGCTGTATTGTCTGCATTTACCAGGGGCCAGGAAATGCCTTTTTTCTCCTTTCTGCCAGCATTCCCTTGGAGGCTATGCTAGGGGATTTGGGGCACAGATACAGACCAGATTGACCCTCATGCTTACTATCAAGTGGGAGAAGCATTATTTGTTCCCCAAAGTGGTGCTGCAAAACCACACTCCCAGGTCATCCAAGCCACAAGGGAGATGTACGTTGTAACCCAGTGACAAGATGTGATAAAGGAACTTTAAGTCACTTGGAGTCATCAAAACAGGCTTCCTGGAGGAAGGGCCCTCTGATCTGAGGCCTCACGGATGAACAGATCGTAGGGGTTAGGTACGAGGATGGACAGAAGAAGAACAAGCAGGGTCAAAGTCCTCTGCATGCGCACTGAGAACAGTCAACAGAGCTGGCTGAGTCCAATCCACTTTCCATGGATGGGAAATTACTTTTTATTGAAACTGGTAAAAATTAGCATCTCAAAAAACATTGGTCTTTCCCCAGAGAAAAGAAATTGGGACCATATGTTTAGGCCTGTCCTTGCTAGGTGGGTGTACAGCCACAAAAGGGATAAAATCAACACATTTTTCACTGCTTCCATAATCAGGGCCTGGGAACACTGGAGTCCTATTGATTTTTGCCTTGGCTCAGGGTAGCGTATGTTATTAAGAAATGTTAAACTTTCAGTGCCCCTCAACGGAAAGAGTTCACATTCAAATGCAACCAAGATTTATGAAGTGCTGACTAGGAACCTGGTATTTCCTAGGTTTTACCCCAGGGACTCTCACGACGATGACGAGAGATAGAACTTTTCAACCCCTTTTTGCAGATGAGAAAACCAAGGCCCACAAAGCCCCCATCTCCTGAATCCAAGTATGTGTCACAGATGTATAACAGGATAAAGCGGCCTTTAACGGCTCACAGAATGGATGTTACATGTCACAGGCTTACCAAATGTCAGCTTTGAACAATAGTTCAGAATAACTGTTTTTTGTTTTTTTTTTCTTTTCCATTCCTCACCAATGTTTGATCTATATGACACCCTTGGCATGTCCAGCCTCCACTTGAATTTCTCTTCTGTTGGAGAATTCACTCCCCTGTTTCAGGAAGCCAGTTTGGCCTTCAAATCACTGATTGCTCAGGAAAGCTTTTAGCCTCAAGACTTGTGATTGGCCTAAGAAGAAAATATTCTTTTTTTGAGGAAAGGTATGGATTAAATGTTTAAACAAAGTCAGTGGGCATTAATAGAATCAGGTATACTAAGAACCAGGTTTATTACTTAGCAAAGGTACTAACTCTGCAAACAAAGGAAGACCACAGAAGACCTTCATGAACACAAGCTAATCATCCATGGCGTTCTATGGGCATCTCCGAACGCCCCTACAATCCCTCCTTCCATTTTAGGAGCCTGAACTTGGGTATTCGAGTTAACCCTTCTTCTCAATGCTCTCCCAGTGGAAACCCTTCTAGACTTCAGGGTCACCTTGCAGCTTCTGTGCATGAATTGGTGGTGAAGGACCACAGAGCTGACATTTCAGAATCAATGATGTCCCTACCAAGAGTCAGCTTCCCAACTCCACAGGCAACCTTTGTTCTGCTCCATGTTGCTTCTCCAGTTGGCTGCTTCCTGGACGGACACCCGTTACCTGTTACCTTGTACCCACCCTAAATATAAATCCCAGCAGGCCAACCTTGACCCAATAGAGCCTTCGTTAACTCGTCCATCCAGAATATTTACTGAACTTCCACTCTGCAGAACTCTGGAGGGACAAAGTAAGCAAAGCAACCTGTCCCTGCCTTCATGACATAGACAGCTTAATGGAGGGAAACAGTGTGGAAAGGGCCAGCAAGGAAATGCCCAATTTCAATGGTTATACAGGATGAGGTTTCCCCTTCAAAAAAAATCCCCTCTGCATCCTGAGAATGGGCTGGGAGATGGGAAAGCAGACACCCCATAAGTTGTCAGTGTGG
Source organism: Pedetes capensis (assembly GCA_007922755.1). Taxonomy (NCBI): domain Eukaryota; kingdom Metazoa; phylum Chordata; class Mammalia; order Rodentia; family Pedetidae; genus Pedetes; species Pedetes capensis. The sequence goes on from VMDO01003565.1 coordinate 78,459, forward strand.
CTAACTTTATAATCACCTTCCCAACTAATTTCCTTTAAGCACCGGTCATGCCCTGAGATGATTGTGTTGGTTTACTTGTTTGGCAGCTGGTGAGCTGCCTTCGCTTCACTAGACTGACACCTCCATGGCCAGAGGAACCTTTTCTAGCTTGCTCACCTCTGGACCCCCATGCCGAGCGGTCCCTGGAAAGAAGTGGGAACAGCATCCTGTTTATTGAGGCAGTGAATGACTTTGCCCCCAGACCTGATCAGGGAAGGAAGGCTAGAAGCACCTGGATGTCAGAGAGAGCAGGCGTTTACAACAGGCAGCAATGCCCACCTGCACCTGCTAGGAAGATCCTGCTGCTGCTTTGTGTTACAGTTACTCAGACACCCCCACCTGCTCCTGGGAATCCTTTGAGTTTGGAGAGAAGACTCTTCTTTGTTTTAATAATTTAATTACTAGTTAACAATTAAATCTGAGAACCGAGATAACTTCGTGATTTTGCAACTAAAGATACGCTTTCTCTTTTTTTCTTCCCCCATCCCCATCTCTCTTCCCAGAAATAGGTGTTAGCATAAAATCCAGGTGCTTAGCAGTTGGCTATAGAAGCTCATGAATAATCTCTCACCTTGATCAAGGAAGGGAGAAATGGAAAACTTAATCCCCAGGTGTCTTCGTAGGAACTGAAAAAAAAAAAAATGGAGATGCTGACGTTGTCCAGTGCTTAGAATATTTTCCTTTTTTAAAACAATCATTATTTTTGTGCTTGCAACATGCTTTGTAATCACTTCTATCAACATTCTCTACATCAGCATGAACTTTTATCCATTTGGAGGAAGCTACAGTTGAGGTCAAGAGTGGGCGAGAGCCTCCTGCTTGAGGCACGGCTCAGCCCTGGAGCGGATCAACTTCCAGAAGAGTCTTTGCTGTCCTTGCTAACATCCCCGAATGCAAAGGGGGACATCTGTATTCTGAATGGGTTTTACCCCCCAAGAAAGAAGCAATAGCCCCAGGAAGTTGTTTTCAGGTCCAGAAAGGAAGGCCGTACTCAGAGTACCAACATCCCCTTGTCTCCCTACCATGGCCCTGGCAATTAAGGATGTCATCTCTCATCCCCAAACGGCAGACAAGGAGGGGGCAGTTGGATGTCACTGGAGGAGACAGAAGATGGATAGTCCTGGGAGGCTGTGCTGTCCTATCGATGCAGACACACTCGTCTCTCTGTCTCATCATTTACATCACCTTCAATTTGGCCAGATGGACATCATGGGGGGATTTTTGTCTGGATCAGGATTCTTAAAACACTAGCAAAAAGAGCTGGCTCTTGGGAGAAATGAGGAAGGGGCCATTAGAAGTTGGGAGCCGGGGCCATTAGGAAGCAGCCGGGCCGTGTCGATGCACAGGGGGATTTCTGCTCGATAATGGGAAATGTGAACACAGGTTAGTGCTGTGATTACAGCATCCTGGAGGGGGTCCCTGAGAGGCCAGGGATAGATTGAAACTCACTCAAGCAAAGCCTGGGGGAAGGGACGAAAGTCGCCCCTCCAGACTTGGGGAAGGAACTCATGTGCGAAGAGATGTTCTACTCCATGGGTTGACAAGAAACGTCACTTTGGAGTGTCACACTGGGAAATGGTATACACCTATGTCCTCAGAACTGGGAGAACGGGACTGGATTAGGGTCAGTGGCATTAAATTCCAGAACAGAATTCTTTGGAGAGCTTTATATAGGATTTGCAGCATGGCAAGATGGCTGTGTGTCCTGCTTCTGGGGCACAATTTGGGAACATCCATCAAGAGCCTAAGAAAACAGTCTCGAAAACATTCAAATTTATTCTGAGAAAATATCTGTATGTCCATCCAAAGATGTATATGTAAGAAAGTGCATCCATGCTATATTTATGCTGGTGAAAAAAATGGGAAATAGGAACAGAGGAAATGGCTAAATCAATTGTAGTGTGTTCCTGCCATGGCACTCAGCAAACCTTTAAATATAAAATCATGTTTTCAAAACAAAACTAATGACAGGAGAGAATGATTATGGCATGCTAAGTAAAAACTGCAGGTTACATTATGAAAGCAGGTAGGATGTGATCCCAATTCGATACATAGCAAAAAGCTCAAAAGGAAATAGACCAAACTGTTAGGTATGTTTATCTCAATGCTGTAGGAGAGAGAGAAAGATTTAGAATCCTAATTCCAACACGCCCTAGGCACGTTCCCTCATTCAGGGTATTTAAATCTTCCTAATCTTCAATTCCCTCACCTGCAAAATAATACTAATTTTCCAGGCTTATTTTAAGTATGAAATGAGACAATATAGACAGTGCTGAAAAATGTATACACATCTTGGGATGAAAGTTTTCCATTTTTCTATTTAAGAATGCATGGGGTGCTAGCATCCATTTGATTAATGCCATCTTTTAAGTGAACATCATGCTATCATTGCTACCATAATTCAACTTCGAAAGTAACACATAGATGTCTCTTAAAATGTGTATATATTTGTTGGTATATAAAACTTCTAAAATAGTGCTGGTCCCATGGCCTTCCCCAGATGTACACTGGCCACCATTCCAATACTGGTTTTCTAAGAACAAACCCAATCAGCAACAGCTTGGTATGACAGACATCAACCTCAACGTTGATTTGATCCTGATCTAATATCCAACAATATTATTGGAGATCTTTGGAAAATCATGGCAGAAAGATGATTTTCTCTATCCTACTGTGATCTACAAACCACTGACATCCCAATCCCCTTTGTTGTTATTGTTAGGTGTGGTCCAGTTGGTATTGAACTCATAGTGACTCTCTGTACAATAGAGGAAACACTATTGCCGTGCTTCTCTGCTATTCATAGGGATTTCAATGGCTGACTGCTTTTTGGGAGTTGTTTGCAGGTCCTTCTCCCAAGCCTATAGTGTCTGGTGTTCCCAGGTGGTCTCCCATCCAAATACTAACCATGTCTGACCCTGCTTAGCTTCTGAGATCTGACAGCATCAGACACCACAGTGATACAGTTGCAGGCCAGTCACGTTTAGGATACGCTAAAATAGGGTGTGGATCAGCAATGAGGGTCTCCTAGCTCCACTAGGCTTCTGAGTCACCATATCGAGGGGTGAAACCCAAGAATCTAAACTTCCAAAGGGCCGCCAGGTGATTCTTTGGGATATTCAAATTTGATATCAAATGGAACTAATTTTTCTAAGAGTAAGTAGAGCTTCCCATGATATTTTCTAGGCCAAGACACAAAATTTGCATCCTTCTTTCTGTTTCAACGCACAATTTTCTCTTTTACTAGGCTGATGTCTAAGAGGGTGGCTATGTGTAAAAAATGCAGACATTTGCCAGGTACTGTTTGAGCTCCCTGCAAACGTTGTTCCATATACTTGACGTGCCCAGGTTGGTCTTGAAGGGCTGTGGGTAAAGTCCTGCAGGCCCAGTGCTCAACAGGGATTCCCAGGGTTTGTTATGATTTCTAAAACTTGTATAAGACATCTAATGGAAATCATACTCAAAGAAAGAAAAGATCCATCTCCCTTTTCGTACCTGCCCACGAATTAATCTATTTCACCACATTTTTCTCTTCCAGGCCTTCAATTCTTAAATTTTGTACAAATTCATAATCACTACAAAGATATGCTTCCAAGATATGATTCTTTTAATTTCATGATCAATTTCTTTCCCTCTTTCCCTTTTCTGCTGTTCCTCCAACATTATAAAATTCCTTTGCAATAATTAATTCCTGTCTATTGAATATACCATGGACTGCCAAAAGAACCAACAAATCTGTCCTAGAAGAAGTGCAACCAGAGTGCTCCTTGGAAGCAAGAATGGCCAAACTGCATCTTACATATTTCGGTCATGTCATCAGGAGAGATCAATACCTGGAGAAGGACATCATGTTTGGGAGAGTGGCAGGTCAACGCAAAAGAGGAAAACCCTCTACCAGATGGATTGACACAGTGTCTGCAACAATGGGCTTAAAGATAAATAAGATGGTTTGCCTGGCACAGAATGGGGAAGTGTTTCGATTTGCTGTACATAGGGTCGCTATGAGTCGGACTCCACTCGACGGCACCTACCACCACCAACAACAACAACCTTTACATGAGCCTTTGCAGCTCTCAAAGCATTTTTGTGGCCATTATCTTATTAACAGAGCCAGATTCATTTATTGAGATGATAACCGTGTTCTTTCTCAAGAAAAGTATCTCCTCAGAGACTCCTCCAGCAACGTGTTTAGAGGCATGGTCTCTAGGATCAGAGACCCAAATTCAATTCCTGACACTTAATAACTGGGGGAAACCAGATGTGGTGACACACATCTGTAATCCCCAGCACTCAAGAGGCAGAGGCAGAGGCGGGATGATGTCAAGTTCAAGGCCAGCCATGGCTACATAGTGAGAGCCTATCTCAACAAAAAAACAAACAAAGACGACAACAACCAATACCAAGTTAATTAAGACAAGTAATGTACCTCCCAGAGACTGTTTCTCTTTTCTGTACACGTAGGTAGATAATCACAGCACCCACCCATACCATAGATGTGAGGATGAAAGGAGATAATCATTTATAAAATGCTTAGCATGGCCCAACATGGAGTAAGGGTTCCATTAATGTCAATTACTATTGTCGTTATCACTGTTATTAAATGTATTAGATAAAGGCTTTTCATGACTACAGGAAGTGAGAGGCAGCCAACTCCATTTGGCCTGAACTGACCCCAAAATCTTACTCAGGCCAATCCACAGTTTTCAGTCCAGAAAAGGAAAAGGAGCCCCTCATTTTCTAAGATGCCCTTCACCGATTGTTAGCCGAATGTAAAGAGCATGATTTCATAGCACATGACTTCTTCACCGGGGACACAAAGGTGAATTTGTGAGTTCTTACCCCAGAAGTGGACATCGTCGATTAAAATGAAATCCTAACTTTCCATAGTGAGCAAGTATTTTGAGGCCTGCTTGTCCTAGTCTTCAGATGAATCTCTTCAGACTGGGGGTGGTGCTGAGGGGTTCCCACTGCCAGGCTTCGCCGGGGGAAGCATGTCCTCGCAAGCCTCAGCAAACTCGGCTGCTTCCAGGAGTTCACATTCAGGTAAGCTTTGGACAAACACCTGAGGCTCTGCGAGGCTTAATTGAAATGAGCCCTAACTTAAATGTTTTATGAGGTACGCCCATTGCTAATTTTCTTGGCTAGCTTTTTGTCTGCCTCGTTGTGGGCACCTGAGAAACTGAAGCCTTCCCTGGGAGCTGTGGTAAGAGTCTCCAAGATGGTAGGCCACTTACACGTGTCCACAGCACCCAGCCTAAGTGCCTGCAGCCCTGCCATGTCCTGTGTCCTGAGATGGGGAACCATTTCCCCCTTTTTGCAGCTCGTCTTGAAGTTCCAGAAAAGCCATGCCTCACTGTGTCCTTAGCCAAGTCCTCAAGGCTGGGAGCAAATTCTCTCTCAAACATAACAAGTCTGATGAATGTGAGAACACCTAAGCCAAGCGTCTTGCCAAGCTCCCATGTGAATTGGAAGTGAAACTGGAAATGGAACCTGCTTTGGGAAAGCAAACAGAAATGCCCAAGCTGCATGACACTCGCTGGGCCAGGTGGATGGGAAGCCAATTGCTCTACCAAGACCTGCCATCTTTTTGTTTTGTTTTGGTTTAGTTTGTTTTGTTTGAACAGGCCTTTCCCATCTAAGTTCAGAATCATTTTAGAAACATTTCTTCAGCTACTTTCCAACTTCCAAGCTGTGAACTTCTGAATTTACTTGTTCATTCGTATCAAGAACCATCAGGGCTTGGGGTGCTGTTCAGGGGTGGAGCGTTTGCAAAAAGCATGCATGAGGCCCCGGGTTCAACTCCCCAATAGTGCAATAATAAAAAAAAAAGTCAGTAGACCCATGTAGCAGCAACAATATTATTAGAAGACTCACTCCCTAGAAGCACAAGGGAAGCAATGTCTAAGGGTCCGTGTCCTTTACAGAATGGTTTTTGGGCCAATAGGACATGGAAAGGCACAAAGCAGTTGGGTAGCAGTGCATGGAAGCTCTAGTCTCATCTGTGTTTTACTGTTTGAAATTGCTGGGCCAGTCACACTGGAGACAAAGAGGTGTCAAAGCTGGGAAGACGAAAGGCAAAAATTTAATGTGAGAAAATATAGGGTACAGAGGTGTTTATTAAAAGCAAGCGAGTATGAGGAGACAAGCCAGAGGTTAGCAGCAGCTGAAATCTCCCACCACCCCTAGAACTTGGGAAATGAGAGAAAGATGTGTCTTTCTCAAAGCCCCAGAGCCAGCAGGTTGGGTGGTAAAGCTTCCTGGGTGGAGCCAAATGTGTGGAGGAGATAGATGCATTTGCTAAGAGGGGTTGGTCAAAGCATGGAGGCAGGAGGAGCAATACTCCAGCTCTTCTCTCCTTTCTACCTTCTGCCTCCAACCTGTGCCTCCCATTGGGTGAATTGACCCAGAAGCCAGTTCCTGAGGGAGTCTGGGAAATACAGGTTTCAGGAGTCAGTACCCCCACAGAATGGCTCTGAGAGAATTCCAGTACATGGCCAGTTCACATGTGTGACCAATGCCATTGCATATCACTTTTAAATTGTTACAGAAAAGCAAATCGAAACACTTGGAAACTACAAATGATTTAAAGGCAAACATATTTGCAAGGGCATTGTTGTGTGCAATCTGTATGCCACCAACTTCATATGTTGTAGATACTTTTTCATAGTGCCAGTGTCTGGTGCAGATAGAGACATTGTTAGGTGCCATCGAGTTGAGTCTACCTCATAGTGACCCTCATAGGGGTTTCCATAGCTGGTTGTTTCAGAATTATTTTCAGGAGTGGGCTACCATGTCCTTCTCCTATTTTTGCAATGCTGGGGATCTAACCCGGGTCCTCAGAAAGTGTGGAACAGGGCTCTACCAACTGAGCTAAACCCCAGCCCACACATAAGATAGAACATCCATAATCTAAAAATCCCAAATCTGAAATGTTCCAATATCTGGACCCTTCGGAGTGCTGCTGATGGTGTGCCTTAAATAGAAGAGGCCTCCCATGGCCTCATGTAAAGTGTTACATTCAAAATGCAAGCACATTGAAAATACCATCCAAAAGTACCTTCAAGGAGGCCTTATGTATAAGGTATTCATGAAACACAAATGAATTTCATATTTAGATGTTGGTCCTTTCTCCAAGGTATTTCATGGTACATAGGCAAATATTCCAAAATCCAAAATCCTTCTGTTTCCCAGTACTTCAGATAAGCAACACTCAACCTTCAAAACACACTCTGTTTTTCTCAAGCTTAAAGGATTAAAGAAAAAAAATTTAAACCTTGAATGGCAATAGTGAAGCATTCTCTAGGAAAAATATTAAATGACACAGGAAACATCAAAAGAAGATGGAAGGAATACACACAGTAATTGTGCCAAAAAGAATTAGTGGGTGGCCAACCATTTCAAGAGATTGTCTATGATCAGGAACCAATGGTACTGAAGGAAGAAGAGGAAGCAGACTTGATGGAATTGGTGAAACACAAAGATCCAGGAATTGATGGACTACAAGTTAAGATGTTTCAACAGCACTGGAGGTACTCACTTGTTTATGCCAAGAGATTTAGCAAACAGTTGCCTGGCCAACTGACTGGATGAGACCCATATTTGTTCCTATTCCCAAGAAAAAGAATCCAACTGGATATGGAAATTATTGAGAAATATCATTAATATTTCATTCAAGTAAAATTTTGCTAAAGATCATTCAAAAGCAACTGTAGCAATATATTAACAGGGAACTGCTGGAAAATCAAGCCAGATTCAGAAGAGGGCAGGGAACCAGGGACATTATTGCTAATGTCAGGTGGATATTAGCTGAAAGCAGAGAATATCACAAAGATGTCTGTCTATGTTTTATTGACTATGCAAAGGCATATAACTTGGTGGATCACAACAAATTATGGATGACATGGTGAAGAATGGGAATACCAAAGCACTTAATTACACGCATGAGGAATCTGTACATGGACCAGGAGGCAGTTATTCAAACAGAATAAAGAAACACTGTCTGGTTTAAAGTCAAGAAAGGTGTCCATCAGGGCTGTGTCTTTTCCCTGTAGCTCTTCAAGCTCTATGAGCAAATAATCCAAGAAGCTGGACTTTATGAAGAAGAACATGGCATCAGCATTAGAGGAAGACTCATTAACAGCCTGCTTTATGCAGATGATGCAAATTTGCTTGCCAAAACTGAAGATTTGAAGCATTTATTGATGAAGATCAAAAAACACAGGCTATGGTATGGATTGTGCCTCAACATCAAGCAAACAAAAATCCTTACAACTGAATCCATAAGCAACTTCATGATAAATGGAGAAAAGGCTGAGGTTGTCCAAAATTTTGCTTTACTTAGTTCTACAATCAACACCCATGAAAACAGCAGTCAAGAAATCAAAAGATGAATTTCATTGGGAAAAGCTGTTGCAAAAGACCTCTTTATAGTGTTGAAAAGTAAAGATGTCACATTGAAGACAAACGTGTGCCTGACTCATGCCATGGTATTTTCAGTTGCATCATATGCTTATAAAAGCAAGATATTGAATAAAGAAGACTAGAGACTAATTGATGCTTTTGAATTATGGCACTGGAGATGAATATTGAATATACCATGAACTGCCAAAAGAACCAGCAGATCTGTCATAGAAGAAGGGCAACCAGAGTGCCCCTTGGAAGCAAACATGGCTAGCTAAAATGTGTCTGATGTATTTTGGACATGTTGTTAGGAGGGACCAATCCCTGGAGAAGGTCATCATGTGTGGGAGAGTGGCAGGTCAACAAAAAAAAGGAAAATCCTCCACTAGATGGATTGACACAGTGTTTGCAACAATGGGCTTAAACAAAAATAAGATTATGTGCCTGGCACAGTGTTAGGGAATGTTCTGTTCTGTTGTACATAGGGTCACTATGAATTGGGCCTGACTTGATGGCACCTAACAACAACAACAACCTTCTAAGGTTTCCATAAATGTTTCTGATTCAAGAATGAAGGCCACATCTATTTAGAGGACATTTTTGAAGTAAAGGGAGGTCTGCAGGTATGGAGGGGGTGAGTGGCTGCTTTGCTGGATTGCTGTAAGGATTCCATGAGATGTTCCGTTTGAATATGCCTTGTAAATGTGAGGCCCAGACAACAAACATGTGCATTGTTAGCTGTCTTTGTTCTGTGTGTGCCAGAAAAACAATCCAACATCTTTTTTTCAGGGTGATGTTGACACATGTCAAATGCATTAACATTCCCATTGAAATGACTCATTTGCAGTGAATGGTCAGTTCAGGACAGGAGGGAATAGTGGGAGAATCATTGTTGATTGTTCAGGATATTACAACCACCATATTTTTCTTGTTGTTGTTTGGTTTTAAATAGAGCAGTCCCAGTAGTGTTGTTACCATATCATTATTTTGTATCATTGCCAAGGTTGTAATTTGTCCTTGTTGTTGTTGTTAGGTGCCATCGAGTCACTTCCAACTCAGTGACTCTCATAGGGTTTTCAATGGCTGGTTGTTTCAGGATTGCCTCGGGAGTGGATTGCCACATCTTTCTCCCATTTTTGCAGGGCTGTGAATCAAACTCAGGACCTCATAGACTGCACAGCGGTGCTCTACCAACCAAGCTAAATCCCAGCCCATTGTAATTTGTATGTTTCCTTAACTCCACCAATGCAGAAGTCCAAATGAGATCACTGATCTAGTGCCTGGGCATAAACGATGTTCCCCTGCTCAGCTGTCCAACCTCAGCCCCCCTTGCCAGCCCCTCTCTCTTCTACAGTGCATGTGGAGTGTGTGTGTGTGGAGTGATGAGACCCTAAATATTCTGCAATGTCCACCCTGGCTACTGTCTCAGCCTCCTCTTGTGCTTCCCTGAGACTTCTGTCTACCGGGGTCAGATCTGGGGGTGCTGCCTCTCTTCCCATCAAAGCTTTCTCTCCATATAGCTGAAGTTTGTTATGGCTGTTGTTCGGGTAGGTTTGGCTTGATTTTAGAAAGATATGGCTATAATTTGGGCTGCAAATGCAATGAAACAAGACTCTAATAACTGCAACCAAAAGTGACCCCATTGGGAGCAAGAGCCCCCGATCCTTCCCAGTGAGATTTTCCCAGAGCCAACTCTCTGTGTGTCTTCTAAACCTTGCTGCTGGGAGAGTGTTGTTTCTCACCAGGGAATGGCCCCAGGTGGGCCTCCATCCCAGAGTCCCAGCCTGGTCACCATGGGACTCAGGGAAGAAACTAAGCTCTCTGTATTCAAGATCCAGACCAACCTTCCATCTCTCTGCTAGTACTGACCTCCTCCCAGGAGGATGAGCAACAGAGATTTCCTTTCTCTTCAAGAGACCACACATCAGCCGGGCGCAGCGATGCATGCCTATAACCCCAGCACCTCAGGTGGCTAAGGCAGGAGGATTCTACAGTCGAGGCCAGAGGAGTCTGTGTAACTTAGTGAGACCTTGTCTAAAGGTAAAAAAGGGGCTGAGGGTGCAACTCAGTGGTAGAACTCTTGCAAAGCTTGCACACAAGCCTGGGTTCAACCCCCAAATACCTCAAAAAGAAAAAAAGGAGAACATGGGAACCCATCTTCATCCTTATCCTTCTCTATCTCCTCTCAGACACCCTATCCCAACTAAGTGCTCAGAATGCAGTTAGCTGATACTCAGACAATTCTTCAAGCCTGAGCGCCTGAATCCTCAGGACTTCTGCCTGGAAGTTAGTAACATAATGGACCAGGGTGGGCTTTGCCTATGATGGTCCATGTTCTGCCTTCAGCAAGACCTCCCCAAGATGAGATGAACATTCACCAGCCCTCTTCTTCTACCTCACACCCTTTAACAGAAATATGCTAATAGCAACAAGGATCAGACATGTCTTATGGGTCCCGTGGAGACTGAATCCCTCTGGGCAAAAAAGAATATTTCAGTCCCAGTTCTTCCTAGAAATATGAAACATGGAAGCAGAGCTATGGCTCAGGCAACCCTTCCATCAGAGTGACCAAAGTTCTTCTACAACCCTGTACTCAACCTCATGTCTGCCCCCAGGTGTTCCCCCAAGGACCCCAGACCACCTTGGTTTATACATACATACTGAAGTGCCATCCAGGTAATTTTCTCAGATAAGACAGTAGGATCCTGTGCCCCAGTGAGGTAGTCACGAAAACCGCTTGCAGATTTGAAATGATAGGTTTTCCATATATGACAGGACCGAGGAAGGATTCCAAAGGCAGAGTTTTAGCCCCAGTGTGTATTACACTATGATTGTTTAAGTTTGGTGGCGTCTCCAACACATGGTGACCCTGCTCCGTAATGACGCACTGTGCCATATGCCCTGTCTCCACAAGGCCTGGGCTTGCATCCCAAGCTGTCCCCACCCCCCGACTCCCACTCATGTGCACATGCCTTGCGAGGCCTTGGCAGGCGTGAGTTAATTCAGACCAGCTGCCTCGCCTGTGCTTCTCCAGATAAACATAGCCCCCGAGTAGGCCAGATCATCCTGCCCGTGGAGAGAAAGTCCAGTTGCGAATCCACCTCTCGAGCCTAGCATATTCTCCCTTGAGACACTCGATACGGCTTTCAGCTGGAACCCACTGAGTATCCTGCTGCTGTTGTGGTTTGTTTTTTCTGTCTGCAGCATTACCAGTATCTGTGCTGTCTCTCTCAACAAGAGGTCACAAGGACCTGCCCTTGAACTTCAATTGCAGCTACTTTGAGGGCAACTCTCTACTTCTCGGAAACCGCTGTCACCCAACACTTAACTCCACATGTGCTATGACGCTCCTATTGGAAGTAAAGCCATTCCCAAGAAACCCTGCTCCTTTTGGGATACTAGTTGGCTATCTTTACAAGATGCAATAAGTTAAATAGTTTTTTTAGTGGATTTGTGGTAGAAAGCAAAGGGTTGTTGTTGTTAGGCGCCATTGAGTCAGGTCTGACTCATAGCAACTCTGTGTACAAAAGAATAAAACACTCCCCAATTCTGTGCCAGGCCCATTGTTGCAGCCACTGTATCAACCCATCTCATTTAGGGTCACCCTTTTTTTTCCTTGACCCACCACATTCCCAAACATGATGTCTATCTCCAGGGATTAATCCCTCCCGACAACATGTCTCAAATATGTAAGACAGAGTCTAGCTATTCTTGCATCCAAGGAGCACTCTGATTGTACTTCCTCTAGGATAGATCTATTGATTTTTTTGGCGGTCCATGGTATACTCAATATTCATCTCCAGTACCATAATTCATAAAGCAAAGGGAGTTGGCATTATTGGAAACCATAACTCTGTGAAAAATTCATCCATGCAATCAACTCCATTTTGCTCACATCTTGTTTTCCTGGGATTGTACGACAGGTCTGAGTTCAGGGCCTCCACGCTTCCTGTGGTACCACACTGCTTGCTCTTCAGTTGAGTACCAGCTGGACAGCCAGCCCCTAGCTCTGTGAGGCATGACTCCTGGTGGTTCATCTAGAAAGACAGCCAAAAACAGCCTCAAAATAATCTTCTTCCTCCATCTTTCCTTCCTGCCTTCTTTTCTTCCTTCCTTGCTTCCTTCCTTCCATTCTTCCCTCCCTCCCTCCCTTCCTTTTCTCTCTCTTTTTCTAGTATTTGTAATTCATTTGGGCCTCCCTTAACTCCTCTCGAAACTGAGTCTCCCATCATCTTTTACCTAAGCATGTAAAAATTCATCATCATACAGGTTAGAAGACATCCATGGTTCATTGCTTGAGCTCTCCCTTCAACCTCTGTCACATTTCTTGACCTTGGTCTCTGTCCCTGATGGCCTGAGACTCTCCTAGGGAAGCCTGAATCCCCTCCTCAGTACTTCCTTTCTTTCCTAAGAAGCCCACATACCAGAGGCCTTTCTAAGGAGAATGACCTCTTTCCTATGTGCTTGCCTGTTGTCCTTAAACACCCCATAAAACCTCCCACGTGTCCTGATTTTCTGATAAATTATACAACCTCTCTGTCCCCAAGACATCTTCTTTATTTATTTATTTATTTATTTATTTATTTATTTATTTATTTTGTGGTGCTGGTGTTTGAACTCAGGGCCTTGTGCTTACATGCTTTGCAAGTACTGGACCACTGGACTGCACCCTCAGCCCATTTTTTTACTTTTTGAGACAAGGTCTCGCTAAGTTACCCAAACTGCCTCAAACTGCCTCTGATCTCGAACTTGCGATCCTCCTGCCTCCGCCTCCTGAGCTTCAGGGATTATAGGCATGCGCCACTGCACCCAGCCCTAAGACATCTTTAAATTTGGCTTGGACCTCAATTTCCTGGCTTATGCCAGGTAATTGAGAGGCATAACTAAGATTTCCCAGAAATCTGTGAGCTTTGGAGTTTTGCTTGCTAGTGCTTCTCTATGGCCTCCTGGGTTCTCTACATTTTATCTGTTATCAATTTGGATACAGAATTCAGCTTTTATTGGTTGACTCAGAAACTCCACTAACATTAATCTTATAAGCATTTTGGTGTATGTTTCTTAACTTCGGGGTGTGTACTGCGAACGGACTCTGGGTTGGTGTATAAGCCCCTCCCCTCTCTCTTGCTGACCCTGTCCTTGCTTCCTGACCCTCTTCCCCCCCTTATCTTCTGTCCTCTGCTCAGGGGCAGTAAACACATTCCTCTCTCTGCCCCCTGCAGAGCCTCCCTCTCCATATCAGGCCCTTGAGGCCCCAGTCTGTCTCCCGACCTGTGCCAAGAAGTTTTCTAAATATCTTGTTCTTCCTGAAAGAAAGTCTGGTGAATACATTTTTTTCTTCATGTCATTAAACCTAACTACCTATGATTTCATTGTATTTATCTTGGTTCATATTGGCATGTGGACAAGAGTATACTTTGGCAGAAAAGAAGGGAAACAAGAAAAAGAGAGGAGAGCACAAAATACTGGAAAAGCAAAGGGCAGAAAAGAGAAGAGAGGCGAGGTGAAAAAAGGGAAGAAGAGATGGAGGGAGGGAGCGAGACCCTTGGTTCCAGAATTTTGGATTTTACCCTTCTGAAGGCTGGCTTTAAAACTTTCCTGTGAGTAGGCACCCCTGGGAGTGTTTGTGAAAAAGAGTTTAGATTTGAGGAGTTTTGCACTCAGAGGTCTAGACCTGATAGGTCCTGCAAGGACCACCCTTTGAAAACCCTTGTGGAACACACTGAAACTTAAGGAAGAGGATAAGATTGTATAAAACAGAACATAGCCAAATGAGGAAGGACTACAATTAGTTTACCCCTTACCAATTTACTCAAACTGTATGGAGATTAACCTGTCAGTCTCGATAACTCATTTTGGCCTGAGAGTCTGAAGTCTTCTGAGGTGGTAACAGTATTGAACACCAGCCTTAGAACAACAAGATCCTTTCCAAATCCAACCTCACTTTCAATAATATACACATTAGCCTTATCTAGTACTTCATCCAGGATCACACTGGCCAAGTTGCTGGAACATTGGCTGGGCTTCATTGAAAGAACATGTCCAGGAAGTATTGATGGACGTGTTGATGGTGAGCACCTAGTACTTTGCCTAGAACTGAGTGCTATTATAATGAAAAGGGCAATGATTTATCAGCTGGAGCCAGAATAACAAGCTGCCCAGCACATGATGTCCAATATACTTCAATAATGTCTTAACCGTGAACAGAGTGCCTAATCTAAGTGGTGAGCCAGAAGGCAAAGTCCAACAAACAGAACGACCTTGACAAAGCCGACTTCAGCTGTTCAGCAAGCCACTGTCACTAGGCTGAACGGGATCCTTGCCTGGCTTCCATGCCTTCTGCTATCATTGTGCAGGAATTTGTCCATCTTCCTCTCTACGCTTACTCTACTTCTGGCCCCCTTCCTCTATCATTTCCGAGCTGTGCCCAACTGAAGCAGACCATACAGGCAATCAGAGCTCACTGGTAAACTACCAGGAATAGAAGACCGTACCCCTAAATCTCAGAGCTAAAACAAAGGCATCAGAACACATCTGAGAAAAACCGTTACAGTGCAAGCCTAATATGAGTTGGGTGCAGTGGCCCATGCCTGTAATCCCAGAGATTCAGGAGGCAGAGGCAGGAGGATTACAAGCTCAAGGGCAGAGGCAGCCTGCATAACTTAGCAAGAACTTACCTCAAAATGTAAAAGATGCTGGGGGTGCAGCTTAGTGGTAGAGCACTTGCGTAGCATGTGCAACGTCCTGGGTTGAACCCCCCAGTACTGCAAAAAATTTAAAAAATTAAAAAGGAGCTGAGGGTGCTGTTCAGTGGTGGAGTAGTTGCCTCACATCTGTGACACCCTGAGTTCAACACTCTGGTACTGAAAAAAAAAAAAAAAAGACCCATATGAAATTAATCCAATTCATATTTCAAACATCTGGAAGAACCTCTTTAAGCTGACAACTCCTAGTCCACCATGTTGCCATCTGATTTGAATATGCCCCTATACCACATTTTTCTCACAAATTGCTTTGTTTTGATTTTCCCCTCTTTAATTTCTACTTCGAACTGACTACCGCCCTACAGTCTTCTTACATCTCTGGTCATAAATGAGGGAAATGTATACCCCTCAGTCAGAAAACTAAATTCATCTTCAGAAAATCCCCAAACCCCATAGCATGGTAGACACTTTTCCATTCTTCTGCCTCCTTCTCCGTGTTTTTCTCAGAGTTCCTGCAGCAAGTATACCAGTTTCATTCTCCAGGAATTAGAGAGCCCCCAAGGCCTTTGCACAAGGTCAGATCTGAGTGGATGGTTCTGTAAGAGACTCACACAAAGGTCAGTTCTCTTTGTGTCTGTGCCGGATCTCCTGTACTGAAGACGAGTTTGGGCAAGATCTAGTCCATAGGATCTTGCTCGCTCAGAGCCCACTAGGCTGATGACTTCATTGTGTTCCATGTAGACATTAGCTGTCAAAATCCCATAGCAATAGTATAAAGATACTTCTTTTGTATATCATAAATTATTGCACAGATACATTTGTAATCACGGGTAGAAATTAAAAAAAAAATAAACCCTTTTGGTGTGAACTGAGTTTGGTGTGTTTTGAGCACTGATTCACAAGAGTTACTTAAAATAGAAGGAGGTACCCTCCAGAGAGATCTTCACACTGGCTTGCTGCACAGCTGGTTGATGAATGTGACTTAACCTGCTTTCGTGTTCCTGAAGTTAGTGGAAAGGGCCCGATGTGCGTAACCTCATTCCAGGACCCTTCATTTGATCAGGAAAGAAGAAAATGCCCCAGTAGCCTCCATCACATTGTTTAACACACCTTGGGATACTTGCCTCAATTTTAGGGGTAGTCTAATGTGACATATATGCAATTAAAGGGTGATGTCAGTTGACACAATGCCACAGAGCCCAGTTAAATGTTGTTCCTTAGAAAATAAGAGCAGGATTCAATCCTGAAAACGTTGGTAGTGGTCCAAGCGCTGAGTCATTGGCTGTCTCTGAGCGTCTCAGCTAGCTGGAACATGTCAGGAAGCACAAGCTCCCTTCACTCCATGGAAGCAGGAGAACAAGAAGCAGGGAAATGTAATTTTAAAATAATATATTGCTCCAGGGATCTCCTATTTCCCTCACAATTCAGGTCTAATCTTATTCATGTGTTTTAGCCCCTGCTAGTCCAATTCACCAGCTCTGCTGGATGGGAAAAACAAGAACTTCCCTTCTCTATTCTTTCAATGTTCCACATACTGTTAGGTGTTTGGATGTTTTTTTTCTTCCTTGCTTATTGCAAAAGAGCTCGGAATTGAAAGATTAAATCTACTTTATGAGCACCCCCCACTTTGGTGGGAATACTTGGAATGTATTATATACTTGTAAAGAAAAAGGCCTTCATGGAAACTTAAAAATGTTCCCAAGTGACCGTGCACTCATGGTTGCATGATCAAAATGTCACACATAGATAGAGAGATCTAGTGTAGGAGGAAGGTAATATGGCTGCCCCTCTAGAGGGACAATGGGGTAGCGTTTTGGTATTAGTTTCCTATTGCTGCTGTAACAAATGACTACAAGCTTGGTGGCCTCAAATCAAATGTATTACTTTATAGTTCTGGAGATCAGAAGCTTGCCATGGGTCTCACAGGGCTAAACACCAGGAGTCAGTTGGACAGAATTCCTTTGGAGGCTCTAAACGAGTACCTTTCCTCTTGTGTTTCCAGGTTTTAGAAGATCACATGCATTCCTTGGCCTGCAGTTCCTTCCTCAGTCTTCAAAGGCAACAATGGTAGGTTGAATCTTTCTCAGATTGCATTGCTCTTTTTTAAAACTTTCTTTATTAGTAATTTTTAATGTGCAACTTAGTGGGTCTCATTATGACATTTCCATACATGCATTTCATTGGACGTTGCTCACGTTAACTTCCCCCTTACCCTTTCATGATCCTCCTTCCCCAGCCCCTCCCTCCCCACCAATGCTCTCCTTTCTACTCACATGTTATTTTTCCACATTACTCTTAACATCATTTTCAGCCTCCCTCTTCCACCATCAAGGACATTTGTGATTAGGTCGTGCCCACTTGGGTAGCCAGGACAACATCTCTGGTTTAAATTCAGTAGATTCCCAGTCTTAATTCTACCTTTGGTAGGTTGATTCCTTTTTGCCATGTGAGGCAACAAAGTCACAGGTTCTGGGGCTGGGACATGGACATGGACATTGTTGTTGTTGTTTTTATTGTTGTTGTTGTTGTTGTTGTTAGGTGCCTTCATGTTGTGTCCGACTCATAGCGACCCTCATAGGATTTTCAATGGCTGTTTTGGGATTGCCTTGGGAGTGGATTGCCACATCCTTCTCCCATTTTTGTGGTGCTGGGAATTGAGCTTGGGACCTCAGAGACTGCAGAGCGGTGCTCTACCAACTGAGCTAAATCCCAGCCCTTGGACATCTTTGTTGTTGTTGTTGTTGTTAGGTGCTGTCGAGTTGTGTCCAACTCATAGCCACCCTTATAGGGTTTTCAATGGCTGATTGTTTTGGGATTGCCTCAGGAGTGGGTTGCCACTTCCTTCTCCCATTTTTTGTGGTGCTGGGAATCGAACTCGGGACCTCAGACTGCAGAGTGGTGCTCTACCAACTGAGCTAAATCCCAGCCCTGGACATCTTTAGGGGATTATTATTCTACTGACTATAATTTCTAATTTGTCCTGTGAAATAAACTGTACAAAGTAAATGTCAAATGCAGATGAGTCCTTTTCCATCTATTTATCTATAAGGGAAAAAAACAACTAAAATTGGAACAGTTACCAAAGAGAATCTAGAGTTGTAAATTTATAGCAGAAGGAGAAAGGGGGTTTTCTTTTAATGCAGTTTGGCTAAGGCCCAGAGATTCTTAACTAAAAATTTGCTGAAAGTACTGCTATAAACAGATGACTATTAAAGTTAAATAGTCATCAAGTTAAGTTAAATTCAATTTAACTTAAATATTTATTAGGAGTGAAAGCAAACATAAATGTTGAAAACTCAAATCCTTATTTCTCAACTGTCTCCTCGTTTTACAACAATGTATTTCTGGCTGTGGGGAGGCAATTTCCCAGGTTTTATTAACCTGTAACAGAAAGGGTTTGTAACCCTAACCTGTAGCATCTAGAGCTAAGGGAGTTAAAGAAAAACAAAGCCTGAGCTCAGAAAACATTGTTGCTTGGGATTTGAAATAAGTTAGATCAAGGTGATCACCTCAAGAAATACCAGTGATGAGACCCAATAGCAACATGTTGGCTTTTCTTGCTGAAATTTTAAAAATAAATGGCATTATATATTCAAAAAGTTTAGTGACGATTTTATAATAAGTATCATTTTTATGTATCAGTGATACCATCACATTGTGAATGAGGAAGGCCTGGTATCTTCCCTTGTGAAGTTTATATTTTTGTACAGTTGCTGCTGTTGTTGGTAGGTGCCATGGAGTCAGGTTTGACTCATAACAGTCCTATGTATTACAGAACGAAACACTCTCCAATACTATGCCATGAACACAATCATTTATTATGTTTGAGCCCATTGTGCAGCCACTGTGTTTCTTCTCATTTTGAGTCATGCTACATCAGCAAAAGGAGGTCCCAGGGGCTTTCCTCCATTCCCATCATAAAGATCAACTCTACTTTGAGGAGGCAGGTCTTCCCCAGTCATCTTTTGAATGTCTTTCAGCTTGGGGGCCTCATTTTCTGGCACTATATTGGACAGTGCTTCTTGCTATTTATAGGGTTTTCAGTAGCTAATTGTTTCGAGAGTGGGCTGCAAGGCCCTTCTTCTGTCTTAGTGTAGAAGCTCAGCTGAAACCTATCCACCATGGGTAGCCCTGCTGGCATCTGAAATGCCAATGGCATAGCTTTCAGCGTCACAGCAACATGCAAGGTCCCACAGCATAACAAAGTGACAGACACGTCGGTGTTTGTAGACAACAGAAATGCAGATACATAAAATAATGAAGAATTGTATGCAGTATGTAACAGCCAGCTATATCTACCTCATTTAGCAGAAGAGAAAAGTAGGGCCTTAGAGATCTATCAATTTTTCTAAACTCTAAGTAGAGTTAGAGTTAAATCCTAAAAGTTTGAATGCTAACCTGAACTCTTTGATACCCACAAAATACCAAGACAGGGATATTTATCTAAGGCGTTACAATATAACAGTAGACAGCCAAAATATGCCCATTTTTATGGAGACACATAGGCACTCACATTAGCCCCCGTTGCTTTTTTTGGCTAATTCTTCCAATGGCCTGAGTACATCACTAAGCTAGGTGGTATCACTGAGCAAGAGAAATGAAGCCTGGACCCTGGAGCTTGAGGAGTAATGAGCTGGAAATAAGCGCCCGCTGTTCCAGCTGGGGCTGACAGGCTCTTCCTGGTGCTTCCTGGAGCCTCTACACCAAACTAGGAAACCATTCCATTTCTGGAGCAGAAGCTCACTCACTGCTTAGGCTGGCCACAGCAGTGCAGGCATTGATCTAATGTTTGACAACCCTGTTTTGAACACTCCACATGCCCTGGCTGGAACCTTGATGAACATTTCATGCAGTTCCAATGCAAGTGGCCACAGTGAACACGGACCCCTGGGGGTTGGGGGACATAGACCCAGACTACCTTCATTTGGGCAGTTTCATAATTTAATGTGATAGTTCCTGTTTCGACTTCAAAATCTTACAGAATGTGCAACCATCTTCATAATGGGGCTACAGAGTTAACATTTAAGAGTTAAGTGGCCTGAGATTGGGTTCTAACTCCCTCACTTTCAAGTTGAGTGGACCTGGGGCAAGGTATTTAACCTCTCCATGCCTCAGTTTCCCTCTCTATTATACATTGGATGTAATAATGCCTTTCTCATAAGGTTGTTATGAATAAATTCCATTAAGATCAGTGTCTGATATATGATAAGCATTCAATACATGCTGGCTTTTATATATTCACTCAGCAAATAGTGAATAAATACTCATATATTCTAGACAAAACCTTAGATTCTGGAGACCACAACAATTATCAAAAGAAGAGCCAGAGAAAAAAGAGGCCCTGTCCTTACTGTGTGTACAGTGTAGCTGTGAAGAGTTATTATCATGATCAATTCAGTAGAACCATGGCACTTCATATTTTTACCAATATGGCCCCGACCCTCCACTCTCCTCTTCCTCAAGGAATGGTAGCACAACAACATGGCTGCATTTTACTTTTGGCACCCACACACTTGCTTACTGTCTCTGTTTGAAGAACCAGTGGTGCTAGGGCCATTTACTAAAGAATGGACTCTACACCAGGTACAATAGCAGCAGGATCATGGGGTTTGGAATCAGGCTAGAGGAGTTCCAATCTTCACATTGCCCTTATGAGCCATGAGATGTTGGGCAAGAATTTTGCCCTCTCAGTTTCCTCACCTGTAAAGTGGAAATAATAAAAATAATACTGCCTTATACTATGTAGGTCACAAGGGGGGCTGGGGTTTAGCTCAATGGGTAGAGAGCTGCTCTGTGATCTCTGCAGCCCTAGGTTCAATCCCCAGCACCACAAAAATTGCAGAAGGACCTGACAGCACACCCTCGAAACAATCAGCCATCGAAAACCCTATGAATAGCACAGAAGCACTGACATAGTGCTGGGCATGGCACAGTGTCAGGGAGTGTTTCGTTCTGTGGTACATAGGGTCATTATGCATTGGACCTGACTCGATAGCATCTAACAACAGCAGCAACGTGTCACAAGGTTGTTCTGTGTATGAAATAAACTAATATACTCCATGTACTTAGAAAAAGGCTGGCATCTAGTCAGCTTTCAATGTGTGTTAGATTCTGCTGCTTTATCATTGTGGTTTTGTGATAATATCATTATCATCATTTTTGTATAGTTAATGCCAACAATGAAGTGAGGATTTAATAAATCTTTACTGAATTAAAGATGGTACATGTCAAGGAGAAGCTCATGGTTTATTGAGAAGAAAAATATGATGATACCCTGAAAAACAAGCTGGTATGTATGCTGAGGACAACCTAAAAGCCAGCCAAGGTCAAGTATACTATTGACCTCATGTGCCTTCTTCCCCCCATAGTTCCCGCCTTGTCATATACTGACAAACCAGTGAGCTATGAAAGTCTTTTTCCCAAATACAAAACCTTGCAGGAAGAATCAATAACTCGTCTTCGTAAATCAGGATTTATTATTTTATAAATCGTGGTTAATTTCATATAATATAAAATTGCCATGTCAGTCATTTAAAAACATAATTTGCTGGGTTTTAGTATATTTGCAATGTTATGCAACCATCACCACTAATTCCAAAATATTTCTATAGCCCCCAGATGAAATCATATAAAGAAACAGCATTGGTCTCAATTCCCCACTCCCTACTATCCCCTGATACCTACTATACCACTTTATATTTCCATGAATTTGGCCATTCTAAACATTTAATACAAATGGATTCATATAACATGTGGATTTTTATGTTTGGCTTCTTTCACTTGGCATAATGCTTTCAAGATTCATTGACATCATGAGTATCAGTACTTCACACTTTTTATCATACTTTTAATATTCTATAATATGGATAGTCTAGTCAGACTCAACTCTATGGCACCTAACAACAACAACATATTTTGTTTATCCATTCATTACTTGATGGACATTTGGGTTCTTTGTATTTGTTAGGCAGTATGAACAACACTGTGATGGGCATTTGTCTCCAAATTTTTTGTGAATGTATATTTTGTTTATTTTGGTATATTCTTAGCAATGGAATTACTAGGTCACAAGCAAACTCTACGCTTGAGTTTTTGAAGAACTGACAAACCACTTTCCACATTGCCTGTTCCGTTTCATACTCCCTTCGTTAATGAATGAGGACTCCAGTTTTTTCAAATCCTCACCAACACTCGTTTTTCACAGTCCTTTCTTTATGGCCATCCTAGAACATATGGGGTAACGCTGCATTTGGTTTTAGTTTGCATTTTCCTAGTGATTGATGACACTGAGTTTCTTTTTATGTTCTTATTAGTCATTGGTATATTTTCTTACAACCATGTCTATTCAAGCTGTTTTCATATATTTTAAATGAGTTGCTTGTCACTTTATCATGGAACTATGAGAGTTCTTCAAAGACTGAGTTCTTATCAGATATGTGATTTGCAAATGTTTTCTCTCATCTGTAAGTTATATTTTTCACTTTATTTCTTGATATTATCTTTTCATGCCCAAAGTTTTTGCTTTTGATAAAGCTCAAAATAGACCAAATATTTTTCTCTGTGTGTGTGTGTGTGTGTGTGTGTGTGTGGTGTGTGCACGCACACTTTTGTGAGAGAAGGTCATACTTAAAAAACCATGGCATAATCCAAAGTTTTTGTAAGGATTTACACTTATATTTCCTTTAAAGATGTCTTATAGTTTTAGGTTTAACATTTAGAACTTTGGCCTTTTTTTTTTTAAATTTGTATACAGTGTGAGGTAGGGGGTCCAACTTGTTTCTTTTTTATGTGGATATCTGGTTATCTCAGGACTAATTTTTAAAGATTATACTTTCCCCCGGTTGAATGATCTTAGTGAACTTGTTGAAACTATATTGACCAGGGTCATAAAGGTTCATTTCTGGATTATCACTGATTTTTTCCAGCACCACACAGTATCAGAAGTGTGAATCTGACAACTTCATTATTCTTTGTCAAGATTTTGGTTATTCAGGGTTCCTTGCATTTCCATGTGAGTTTTTGGACGTTTGTCCATTTGTGAGGAAAAAAAGGCAATTGTAGTTTTGATACAGGTTGTATTGAATCTGGTTTTGGCAAGCACAAATATATTACTCTCTGGGATGCAGTATTTTAAGAGTTATGGCTCCGTTTGTATTTGATGGATGGAGTTATATACGTATTGACTTACACAGAAAATTCTTTCTCTTTTTTGGTTGAAAGATCATAGCTACATTCTGACAGATGCAGCCTTGAGCAAGTAATAAGGAGAAATCATTGCTAAGGACACTAAAACATGTTACAATCATCGTAGTGCTTAGCCTGTCTGCCCCAAACAAGTTAAACCAATATAAATCTTTGAATGTAAACGTTTTCTGTGTCTTGTCACCTCATTCTCAAATGCTTTACCAACATTTTATGCTCTGCGTACAGCACTCCTTTCTCCTTATAAGGTCCATCTCATATCACTCCACAACTCCACAGAAGCCTCCCTTGGTGAGATAAGACCAGAAAAGAAAGCCCGATGGATAGCCACACAGCCATTCTCTTTGCCAGATCTGAAATGGTACACAGTGTGTCTCCTTTCCTTTCGTGGAATGACCTACTATCTAGAAAATTCTTAAATGTTCTCTCTCATCTCTCAGAATAGAAAAAGGTCAAGAATCTTGAACTTGTTTTCAACAGAAGAATCATTATGAAAGAGATCAAGAGGGTGGACCTTGATCAGCTCATTAAAGAAGAGCAAAGACGTGGTGTTGTGCACAGTGCTGGTCAGTCATGCATGAGGGATGATCTGGGCAAAGGTTGAGTGGCAAGAAAATGTGGATTGAGAGCAGGACATCACACAGAATGGATCGATGTCATGTAAAGAGCTTCAGCTCGAGACACACACAGACACACAGGAGGCTTCCTTTAACTCACACAAGAGCATGCCAGTACATTTGACCTGGAGGCATCTTCTCTTCTGTTCTCCTCCAATGGAAATTAAAGCAATGGCAAAATGGAAAGACCTGAGGCCTTCATCCTTGGGACTCCAGGGGAGACTCTACAGACCTCCCAGACCAGAAACCAAGGATAACTAATGCTAATGCTGAGCTGGTCTATCAGACATGGTGCTCCCACCATGAACTGGATTGCACATGTGTGCATTAAGTTGTCTACTTCAACAGCCACAAACTATCCCTTCTGTTCCTGTCCAGACATGCCACTACTTCTCTTAAGAGCAATAGTCTCCTTCTTTTGAGTTTTAACAGTTCTTATGTCTTGATTTGACCAATAGAACGCAACAGAAGTGATACTGGGCATTAAGAAGTCTGGGAGCTTCCCCCTTTAACAATTTTGGGACCCAACCTTCATTGAAAAAAGCTTGGATTAGGCTACTAAAACCTGAGAAACAATGTGGTCAGAAGTTAATTTGTTTATTTTTAAAAGGATATGTTAACCTCTTAGGAATACAAGACATTTATTTTGAAATCAAAGTGGATCTGTGTTTGTAAATGTTGGATAGGGAGACAACGGACGTTTGGCCTGTGGAATCACATCTGCATACTCTTCACACAGTGCAGAAACACGCTTTCAA
Source organism: Pedetes capensis (assembly GCA_007922755.1). Lineage (NCBI taxonomy): Eukaryota > Metazoa > Chordata > Mammalia > Rodentia > Pedetidae > Pedetes > Pedetes capensis. The sequence goes on from VMDO01003565.1 coordinate 103,176, forward strand.
GGCTGAGTTCAAGAGACTTTCAAAATATCTCTTTGTTTTCAGGACAATGAACAAGATGTTTCATAGAGAATCAAGAAATGAAGACCTGGCTCAAATGATCATTTGCTCTGGTCTTGAATACTTCTTCGCATGGGCAACTCAGGAACATCCAAGTTAGACGTTCCATTTAGGGGCTACTCATGTTGTGCCTATGTCTTATGTATTTTGCACATGTTGTCAGGAGGGACCAATCCCTAGAGAAGGACATCATGTTTGGGAGAGTGGCAGGTCAACAACAACAAAAAGGAAGACCTTCAACTAGATGGGTTGACACAATGGCTACACCATTGGGCTTAAACATAAAATTCATCATGTGCCTGGCACAGGGTCTAAGAGTAGTTTGTTCTGTTGTATATAGGGTCACTATGAATCAGACCTGACTGGATGACACCTAACAACAACAACAACAATAATATGTTTTGCAGTAAAATCACAACAGGATTTCAGCAGAGCCACCAACTCAGTCTAGGTGTTAGCCACATTCTATTCTCTTCTCACCTTAGGCACAAACGTTAAAAGCCTGGAACAGGTTCATTAATTCTCTCAGGTCTGCCGGGTAAATATCCAGTGGATATAAAATGGGGCCTTTGTGAGGGAGAATGGGCCATTCAAGAGCTGGCTTCTTCCAATTAAGAAGGATGGACTATTCAGGGAGCATCTAGGTTTATTGACTTGTTAATCCAGATTTACCCCACTTAGACTTGTCCACTCATTTATTGCACAAACACATATCTACTACTGATCAGACACAGGTATTGGGAAATGCCTTTAAGTGCCTGAATACTCCTCTTTAATAAAACCTGCAAAATTAGTTCTTTTGCTCCCATTTGACCATCAGATTGAAAGAATAACTTGCCAGTGGTCACACAGGTGGTCATTAACAGAGTAAAAAATGTATCAAAGGCTTCGTATTTGAAAAGCCACTTTGATGGTGGTACTCTGATGTCTCCCAGACATGCCTGAGGTTGCCATGCTGAAGTTTCACATTTATTACCATCTATTTAACTTTTTTAAAATTTACTTACTCTTTATAAATAACTTTAAGAAGCTGTGCATGGCTGGCAAGAAGGGAAGATGGTGTTTCTTGATACAAATGGGAAAAAAAGGATAAAAATGTAGCCCAGCTGTTGGATGATGACAGAAGAGGATTTCTCCAGAGATTTGATGTTGAAGGATGTACTCTGTTAAAAAGAGAAAGCGGCAACTGTTGCCAGAAGTGTTAGAATAATGTTGACACCTGGGCGAGAATTTCTTCTACACAAAGGAGAAGAATGAAAGAGAATTGGAAAGACAGTCAGTTCTCAGCGGGAGTCAGGGCCTTCTTTTGGCGTATTGTCTGAACTAGCTCCATTGCATCTTCCTTCAGTAACACAGCTCTGTATGACATGACCTTGCTTCCCTCCTGAGGTCCTTTAAAACAAGTCTTGCTTGGAAAGGTAGACAAAAGCCAAGATCAGTGCAAGATGGTGGGAAGACTATCCTGCTATCACTTCCCAACGTTTTTGCCCATGTCCTCTTATTACATATTTTTGAACCTATCATCGTCCTCAACCCATATTATTTCTTATAAAAGTAATGTATGTGCAATGATATGCTAATATTTTATGCACCTTGTAAAGCATAAAAGATAAGAATTAAGAAGAAAAAATGTGATATTATTTTTCCCCAGTTTCCCAGAAGAAGGCCAGGAGCTCCCCTCTGGAGACTTTGAGTTTAGGTGACATGACAGAGAAGACAAAGAGAGGGCCCCCAATGGCAGGAAGGACCCTCTGGGAAGGGAGTCACATGAGATGATCCGCAGGTCAGTGAGGTGGAGAAATTGAAGAATGGAGCCAGATGCAGTGGTGCACACATGGAACTGGGGAGGCTGAAGGAGGCTGAGGCAGGAGGATCACAGGTTCCAGGCCAGAGGCAGCCTGTATAACTTAGTGAGACCCTGACTGAAGATGAACAGTGAAAAAGGAGCTCAGTGGTAGAGCATTTGCAAAGTATGCATGAGGCTCTGGGTTCAGCCCCCTAATACAAAAAAGAAAGAAAGAAAAGAAGAGAGAGAGACAGAGAGAGAGAGAAGGGTGGGGGAAGGACAGGAAGGAAGGAAGGAAGGAGAGAGGACAGGAAAGGGGAGGGAGGAGAAGAGAGGGGAGGGGAGGGAGGGTGGGAGGAAGAGAAAAAGGAAGGAAGGAAGGAAGGAAGGAAGGAAGGAAGGAAGGAAGGAAGGAAAAAGAAAGAAACTGAGACATGGAATTCAGGACCAAATGGGCCAACTCAAGCAGCCATGCACATATATTACCCAGGTGGCAGATGAGGGAGAAGGGAAATGAGAAAGGAAGCTGAAGAGAGAAAGCAGAATAGTTCATGAAACGCTTTGCAAATCAAGCAGAGTTAGGGCTCTGCCCAGTGGGTTATAGGGAGCCATTGAAGGGTTCTTATAAGAAGCAGCCAAAGCTCTAGAATATTCTTCCCCCATTCCCATACATACATACCTATATGGATACACAAACCCACCCTCACCGCTGTATCAACAAAGAGAAGAACTCCAAATGATTCACTCCCCTGCACTCATTCTTTCATTGAGCACCCTTAATTAAGTGCCTACGACTGGCCAGGCACGCTAGTTGTTGTACTGGGCCAGCAGGGAACAAAACAACATGGAGCAACTTTCAATCATGTGGGGAGATCGACTAGAAGCAAGTAAATAAATTCATCCATAAGCAAGTTACAGCAAGGACTCATTCAAGATACGAATGAATTGGACTAGCAATTGGAAATTAGAATAGAGAGATATCTTTAGATAATTCAAGAAGGACATGGCAATCCACTCCTGAGTCAATCCCAAAACAATCAGCTGTTGAAAACCCCATGAGGGTCACTATGAGTTGGCCGGGACTCCACGGCACCTAACAACAGCATCTTTAGATAGGCTTGGAAAGGATTCACATAAACCACGATGTGAATAATGTAAAGGAAGCAGCCTCAAAAGACGACGGGGAGGGGTTGTTAGGGCTATGTGAAGGTCATAGATGAAGACCCTGATTATATAAAATCTTGATATGTTTGGGAAACAAGAAAAAGAGGGCTGGCCGGCTTGGTGAGCCGGGGAGGATGAGGAGGAAGACGGTTTTGTAAGATGGGCAGGGACCTAATTATTCCCAGCCGTACAGGGCAGGCCAAGGAACAATGGGAAGCCAATGATAGGGTTTGCCAGGGAGCGCCCCACCTCACATTGCATTTCTCACTCCAGCTCCTGGGAGGCTTGGCAGTTGCTACTGTCGGTCTCCACTGGGAGCATTGGCTTGGACTAGGCTAGTGGTGATAAAGAAAAAAGTAGACAGTGGAGCCATCAGATTGACAGAACCTGGTGGCTGTGGGGCTGGGAAGAGGAGAATTTGGGAAACAACATGGAAACGGAACGCCTGCTGTCCCAAGCAGAGCCAGACTGCATAGAACAGGGAGGCTGAGCCTCCAGAGAGCAGAAGGGAAACTGTGTCACTCCACGCCAGCAACAGAAGCCCTCACAGCTTCTGGAAGGAATAGATCTCTCAGAGGACCCAGGGTGTTCTCAAGTCCCAGCTCAAAGGGTGGCCTCTTCCATTTCTCTCTGTCTCCAAAAGCAGATGCACGCCCAATACTGCCTTCCAAAAGAGCATTGAGCTATTAAAAACCCTAATGAAATCTGGAAATGTGGTATTGATCACGGGTGTTTTCTTCCAGTCACTAGTGGCCCCGAGAGTGACTCAGAGAGAGCCCGGTGCAGACATGAATCATCTCTCACGTCATCACTGTCGCCCAGAAGGATGCTCACCAAGCAGTTTGGGGGACCACCTGGGAAAAGGGTGGGGTGGACTCCAGTGGATGACTCAGGCCAGACCACCCCTTCGCGGGAATTGTCCCCATGACATGTTTCTTGAGCCAGATACAACCTTCTAATTTTGAGGGGCTCTGTTTCCTTCTCCTTGTTTCTTCCATTGATCCTAAGTGGATCGCAGTGCCTTGAACTCTCTCAAATAAGGCAAAAGGGAACTGGCATGTAGTAAGCAAAAGAACACCTGCTACCACCAGGGCCCTGAGTTAGTGGCATTGATAGCTTACAGCTCATCTGGGGCTCACAGCAAAGCTTCAACGTGGGACATATTATCCCTGTGTTATTAACAGGAAAAATTAAATTTGAAGACATCAAGAGACTTAGCCAGAGGCTTAGAGCTAACAAGTGGTAGGGTCAACAAGGTCCAAGATAACGAAATCAATGATGTACATATGCATGGCATTTCCATGTGTTGAGCAAGGCTTTAGATGGTCTCCACATACTGGCCCATATAATCCTCTGCCTGAGACCCTAAGGAGACAGGAAGGGAGTATAAGACTCATTGCAGCCCCTATGAAGAAGAGGCTCCAATTCCCCATGTAGCTGAGGTCACCTAAATAGAGAGCTGGGATTTGAACTTAGGTACTCTGGCTTTACGTCCTGCCCTACATTTGTCCCAGTGTATACCCTTTCAATTGTACAACTTTGCATACACAATCCCTTAGAGGAAAATAGTCATTCTAAAGCCAACCTGAAGCTCTCCAGGGAGAAGCAGGAACGAGAGATAATCAAACAAACGTTTTCCATAACGAATGTCACATACACCCAACTGACTGTGTATATTCCCACATGTCAGCCACGTGTGCCATTCCCGGGATAGCTAGCATGGAGTCCCAGAGACCTGTTACATAATTATATGTAACCTAAACTCAAGCTTAAGCTTTCTGCGCCTCAGTTTCCTCATTGTTAACCCTCGACTACCAATTTCAAATAAAAATACGTGACCATAAGTATTTTATTTCTAGAAACCCTCCATGATAATGAACAAGAATGCGCTGAGCAAAATAACTGGAATGCATGAGTTTATAAAATACCTTTCCCATCACTTTCTTGATTTTCTATCAAATTCTGACATCGTGTTCTGATGGCAGGTACAGGGTTAAAATGAGGCTAACCACTGGTAGAGGAGATGTCTCTGTGGAATTATTTTGTAACATCTAGCACATAGAGGCCGTCAGTGAATGTTAGTCTTTTTCTTCCTTCCAAGGAATCATAGTGTGCCAAGAAAAAAAGGTGAAGGAGAAAGAAATTGGCATACAGGGGTTTCCTTTATGTTCCCAAAGGAAGCCCCTACTCACAACACAGTTCCTAAGGAAGAACCTAAAAGAGGGACACAGGAGAACTCAGAGACACCAAGCAGTGCATGTGATGAGAACCTCTCGGGTAGAGGAATTAATATTATCTTGGAAGAATTCCTTGCTAGGCAGTAGAAGGAAGGGTCTGGCAAATTTTTGGCGTTGTTTTATTTTCTCTTTGACGATCTGCCCATGCCTCACTCAGACACTCTTGGCCACCCACAACCAGCGCATTAGACACTCCTCCTCATGGGACTCCCTTTCTGGCGGGCAGGGGATGAGTTACATACTCAGACTCTGACACATTCATTTATCCAGAGATACAGAAAGAGGATGTCCCCATGCTCCATGGGGGATACATGGTGGCAGAGATAAGATGCAGGGAAGGAATGGAAGTATACCAGGAAGAAGAAGATCCTGCAGAAGGAGAAGCCAGGAGGGGAAAGACTCAGGGGGGTGAGGGAAAAGCAAGAGCCCCTGGGAAGGATTCAGGGGAACCTTGTGGTGTTGTGGGTTATGGACAACACAGTACTAAATAGTTGTTCAAAAGCCATGAGATGAGATTGTCAGTTCCCCAGGCTTTCTCTGCAGGCCAATTGCTAGTTATGAGAGCAAAGGCACTTGATGATGTTGGTGGTTATTGATGAGGGTAGCATGTCTTCCAGACTGAGGACTGTGTTTATTTAGCTCATAGTTTCTGGTGCCCAGCACTGTGGGGCTCAACACCTCACACCTCACACAGAAGAATGGCCATCTTGATCCATAACTTCTGCTCTCCTGTGTCATCAATAGATCCAGAACCCTAGCAGCAAGGTAGACATGGAGAGGAGGAGAGCGGAGGATGAAGGGAAATAGGTTGAGTTTGAGAAAACACATGTTCCCTACACTCAGATGGCTGCCTCAGGCAAATTACCCTTCGTCATGGCAGCCAGCACCAGAGCAACCCGAGGTGATCTACTTTCCCCACTGCCGTCCTGCCAGGGGATTCTTATAGGCCTCCTGCTCTTACTCCAGGGTCTTAGGACCCCATCACAGAGGGAGGGAGCAAATGAACAAGTCTGAGCAGAGATCCAGCAGGGAAAGGAGCGCCTGGTAGCGGGGAGTAAATCTCAGCCATTTGATATCAGTTTTCGTCTCTTATTGATCCATTTTGTTTTCTTTTTACAGAACAGGAGCATCCCAACTTGTCTAGCTCATCAGTGGGCCTTTAAAGGTTTCCTATCGATCGGCAAAACTATTGTCTCGGGTTGCATTATCCCTTTTGGAAACATCCTTTGCTTTTTGGTCATGTTCTGCATTTAGTTTGCATCCCAAACATGGCTTCTTTTCTGGAAGCAAGGAGCAGACATCTTGGACCCAAGGTTGTAGAAGGATCTGATTTCCTAATGCATCTGACACCTGTTTTCAGGCTCCAGGAAGTCTTGAACCCCAAAGAGTGATGGGGAATGTTGGACGAGAGGCGAGGGTGTAATAAGGACCCGGTGGCCTCATTCCAAAGAGGGAAAGTAACAGTAAACCAAGAGCTGCCATTTATTGAATACTTTCTTCATGGAAGCAAGAGTTAGATGCAGACACCAAAGCTGTGAGGACTCTGTTTTGAATTCTGGGTTTCAGTCCTAACTTTCTGCACATTGAAATAATTTGGCACAGTTTTCACAGAGATTTGGTTTCTGTAACTCCAAGGTGAGGATCATGCAAGAATATTCTAGAGTGCTGCAAGATTCTATTGCAAGATTCCATTAGGTAATGGATCTTAGGTCCTTAGTCGTACTTGCAACCCAGGAGTACCCAGTGGGCATTTAGTGAATGAGGAGAAACTGCCTTCAATTCACCCCCTTATAAGTTTCATCCATTATTAGAGGAGAATCCATTTCTCCCTTCTGAAGTCAACCTTTCAGATGAATCCAGATTTCAGATGATAAGAAAATGCATTTGAAATGGCTAGTACAGCGGCTGGTGTGTAGTAGGTGTTCAGTAAACCTTGCTTCTTTCATTCCTCTGTCCACCTTTGGATTTTTAGGAACTATTACTGTTCCTGCATCCAGTGTCTTTAAATTTCCTTCTCTACCTTCAAACAGAGTCTTCCTCTCAAATAGTCCTTACTGACCCTTCTCCAAAATTTCTTATCTGCTGGGCTGCTTGAACCTTCTCTGGCACAGCCTTTCGTCCTCACTGTTCACTGTTTTGTCTTAGCCAGAGGCTGCCTTATGGCACTGCTCAGTGCTCATCTCTTGGAAGTTTCCGCATTGCTTCGCACTCAGGCTCGTCTTCCCCTTGCTGGTCTTTGGTAATGGGTGCTGTCTTCTCTTCCTCACCAAACGGCTCTCCTCTCTTGGCTTCTGGTACTTCTGGTTCCTTCTTGTTCTCCCCTCTCTCTTCTGCTCTTACGTACAGTCCAACACACATCAAAATTTCCAGCCTCTACTCAGAAGTCATCTTCTCTGCAAAGCACCCTGGCTACCATTAGCCAGGGACAATTTTTCATTTTTCTCTCTTCTGTGCCCATTTCTTCAGTCTACTTCTGCCATTGCCCATCTCCCCTTGGCCTGAAATTCCTCTGCTTTGCACCTGACTTGCCCTGAGTTTCTCAGAGGTCTGAAACAAGGCAGGCTTAGTATCTCCTGAGGTGAATACAGTATTTTCTGTACCTCCTACGCCGTTCTTTTCCCTCTTTGTCTTCATCCTGTCCCATAGAAGCACAGCTGTAGAGGTCCAGAGTTTGGCTATCATACTCCCTGTTCAGCATAAACCAAGCTCAGAAAGATGTGCCCTGTCTGTTCCCCTGGGGTCTCGACCATCCTCCTGCATACACCCGTGCAGAATAAATGCCACTCTTTCTCACCTGACCCTCATTCCTCTAGATCAAGGCTCACCCATCACTTACCCTGCTAATGTCCTTGACTCCAGCCAGTGATCTCTAGCCAAGTACTCATTTTCTGGAAGCTTAAGACAATAGAAATTGATGCCCTCACAGTTCCAGGGGCTGGAAGTTTGAAGTTGAGGTATTGGAAGGGCCTAGCTGTCCCTGACAGCCTTAGGGAAGAACCTGCTCCCCACTTCTCTCCCTGCATCTGGTTGTGTCCAGAAGTCATTGGGTTTCCTTGGGCTGTGGCTGCATCACTACCATATCTGCCTCTGTGTTCACACACCTGTCTTACCTCCGTCTATTTGTGTCTTCATCTCAAAACAACCATCAAAAACCCTATGAACAGCAGAGAAGCACAGACATAGTGCTGGGCAGGGCATGACAACGGGGAGCATTTTGTTCTGTGCTACACAGGGTTGCTATGATTTGGACCTGATGTGATGGCACCTAACAACATTTGTGTCAACATGATGTGGACACTGGTCAGTGGGTACAGGGCCCACCTCAAACCGGCATAGCCTCATCTTCATTGGGTTATATCTGCCAAGGCCCTATTTCCATATAAAGCCACACCCTGAGGTTCTGGGAACAGATGAATTGGGGGTGGAGGGGCTACCCAACAATGCCACATATCCTTCAGTCCATCTTGTCTGCCCCACCAAAATCAGATTCCCCAAATACTGCTTGAGTATAACCCTCCAGGGGTCAAAAGCCTGAAGCAATTTTTAATTCTCTCCCTTGCCTGACCTAAGCAGCCTAGGATCTAATCACCATGCCCGTCACTTTCAGTTTGAGCTTTTGAGAAGTCCTGACTATGAGGGACTAGTCAGCTCCATGGAAAGTGGGTCTGGTCTGTCTCCTCTGTCTCCCACATCCCCATACCATTCACATGGGGGCTTCATGGCTGGCTGTAGGAGGGGTGCTGAGTGCTGAGTGCTGAGTCCTCTGACTTTGAAGGGTCCTCCATACCCGTCACTCTACCATCCACTCCAGTCAGCATTTACTCGGTAAAATTAGGTGCTCTCAATAAATACTTGTTGGGTGATTGATTAATCCATCAACTCAGTTTCCTGCTCTGAAGCATTTTTACCGTGGGTCTCCAGGGGGCTGGTATGGGGGGCATAAGAGGGGGAAAGGCCTAGAGACCTTGGGTCAGCAGTCCCACCTTGGAACTGCTGGGCCCTGCCCAAGGTTCTAATTTGTCTGAGAGCCCATTTCAAGACCTTCAAAGAGAGGTCACAACAATGACTTTTGGAACTATGGATGGTGAGGTCCAGGACACCAGGGTAAGCATCATATTAAGAGCAGATAATCCAACCCCTTTTCTCCATGGAGAATACTCCAGAAAGGGGGCACCGACCCTACCTTAGAGAGACGCCAGGAAGCTCTGTGGTCTCCTGGCTCACCTGTGGGTCTATATCAGTAGAGAAAGTATGTATGGCCGCACAGCTTTGAACACACCCCAACTTGTGCAACTCATACCCAAGTTTCTAGACAAAGGATCCTTTAAAAATCTAGGTGAGATTGCTCCTACCCTGAAGGCGAGTCTTCTGGAATCAGTGGTTTCAGGTATAGCTGACCGTTGTGTGGATTGACCCCAGTAGAGGATTGCTAATGACAATCTAGGGTCCTAACCCAAAAGCTCCAAGGTGGAAATACTGATAGGGTGTCTCCATGCCCAATCCTTTCCCTGCTCTTAATCCCCACTCCAGCCCATTGGAGATACACACATCCAGTAAGATCACCTATGAGAGAGGGAGAGGGAGAGGGAGGGAGGGAGAGAGAGAGAAGTAAAGAAGAAAAGAAGAAGGAGGAGGTAGTAGTGGTGGTGATGGTGGAGGAGGAGGAGGGGAAGGGACAAGGAGAAGAGAGAAGAGAAGGAATGGAGGAAAAAAGAAGGGAGGTAGGGAGAGAAAAGAGAAATAAAAAGAAAGAGAAAGAAAGAATGAAAGTAAAAGGAAGATAGGAAGGAAGGAAGAGAAAAAGAAAGAAAGAAAGAGAAAGAAAAAGAAAGAAAGAAAGAAAGAAAGAAAGAGAAAGGAAAGGAAGGGAAAGGAAGACAAATCAGGGAAGGATGGAGAGAGAGACAGAGAGAGAGAGAAAGGGAGGTTGGGGAACTTTCCCCTTGAATTTGGTCATAAGTCGTCCCAATTGTTAACCACATCTGAATCAACAACCCCCAACCCCGGCTGCCATGACCTGCAACAGAGAAGGTCAGGCATCTAGCAAGTAAAAAGCCACGCACACCCACTGCTTCATTTCTCTGTGTTCTTTCTTCTTCTTCTTCTTTTCTAAGTGTCCTAAGTCACCCAGCCTCTTAGCACTTTTCCTTCAGGGATTATGGAGCTAAAGCTGGCTTTATTTTGTTCCAGTTCCCTTGTATCCATTTCAATAGAATCACTAATACCACTCATTTTCAGATTTTGTGCGCTTAATAGATTGAGAATATGAGGTCATGTGTCCAAAAGGATAATTATCATTCTAGGCAATGACTGAATGGTTTCATTGTCTTCAAAATATATGGAAGGCAAAAAGGACTTTTGTTATGGCATTACCTGTGTGTGTGTGTGTGTGTGTGTGTGATTCCTGAAGCTTCACATGACTCAATTTGCCATTTCAAAATAACACAGAGTTCACTTTGATAGAGGGAAAGTGGGATTTTAGGAGTAGATAAATCTGAATTATTAGGAAATGCAAGCCATAGAAAAAGTGTCTCACACACTGGCCTGTGTCCTAGAGAGTGGCAGTTTGTCACAAGTGCCTGTTAGTTTCCTACCTTCTGGCCACTTGGAGTTGGAGGGATGGGCAGCCCCTTCCCATGCCTCTCTGCAGCTGGAAAATCGATGGACAACACTTCTACCTAGGCCACCTTTCCATCCTAGAGGGAGAGAGGGTGCCAACTTGTGCTCTCCAAATGGAAAGTGGACATGAACAGTGGCTCCCATCCCTACAGCCCTTGAAACCCCAAAAGAATAGACACAATGGATTCTGGGTAAGAATGTTCAGCCTCAGACTCAAAGCTGGAAGCAGCAAGTGCCGGTAACTAAGACCACGGAGCAAAGGGTGGGGAGCGACTCAGACCTCCCCTTCCATGTATTTCAATTCATTAAGGGTTGGATGCTGCTAAGCTGGGTGTGGAGAGACTCAGAACACCCTCACCTGGAGGCAAGTCGCCTCCACTGTGCCCCTGCTCAGCCTCTCCATGGCTCTGCAGCAGGGCTCCCAACAAACAAAAACTTGGGTTCAATCTGTTAAAATGTGGAAAGTTCAGGTTCAGTTTGCATTGGGGTTTAAATTTTTAATCCTATGTGTAGATAAAAGAATAACTTTTCAATTTTTTCCCCAATTTTTATGTATAGCAAAATGTTGTTGTTAGGTGCCGTTGAGTTGGTATCTGACTCATAGTGACCCTCACAGGGTTTTCAATGGCTGACTATTTAGGGATTGCCTTGGGAGTGGGTTGCCAGGTCCTTCTCCCATTTTGAGGTGTTGGGAATCTAACTCGGGACCTCGGAGACTGCAGCGCAGCGCTCTACCAACTGAGCTAAATCCCAGCCCCGTATAGCAAAATAGCTAATGATGAAACAAAGAAAAAACAAAAACAAGCAAACAAAAACAAACTAAAAAACAAACATTAAAAGCTGGACCTCAATCCAATTTGTCACTGGGTTCAGGATCAGGTTCAAGTTCAGAAAAAATGTTTTTAAATACTTGAACCATTAGCTGGGTGCTGTAACATATTCCTATATCCTAGAGAATCCAGAGACTGAGGCAGGAGGATCACAAGTTCAAGGCCAGAGGCAGCCTGTGCAATTTAGCAACACCGTCTCAAAATAAAAAAATCAAATAAAAAGGGGAGTGGTGGTGTGGCTGAGTGGTGGATCACCCTGGGATCCATCCCCTAGGAGCCCCACCTATGATAAAACTTTGGAACAGTTTCAAGGTTCAGGTTTAGGTTCAAGTTCAGTTTGAAACCCTATGATCTATGCATAGGATTCAAACCCAGACCTGTATGTTGGGTTCTTATGTGAGTTGGATTGCTATTGCCCAAGAAAATATCTAAGATAAACAGCTTCTAAGGAGGAAAGAGCCTGCAGCCGTACCACTGTGGCATCTAATCCTGCCAGATCTTGGAAGCTAAGCAAGGTTAGACCTCGTTAGTCCTTGGATGGGAGACTACCTGGGAACACCAGGTGCTGTAGGCTTGGGAGAAGGACCCAGCAACCCACTCTAAACACTCTAAAGTTTAATATATTGAACCCACATCTGAAACAGAACCCATTTTTTGTGGGTTTAAAGTCCTGCTCTGAACTGCCCACTGCTGTTGACCTACCCCCGCCTCTGCACCCCAGACGAAGGGCACCATGGCTAGATGTGCGCTGCCTTCTCTGGCCAAGCATAATTTATTCCTTATTCTTTCTCTCTCCCCCCAACATCCTCCCTAACTCTCATCAGCAGTGCATACCAATATAGGAGGAACTGCTCCATAATGCTCAAAGATAAGCCCCATCCATCAAGAGGCTGGGTGCAGAGACGTATGTGCTTGGGTCAGAGTCTCAACATATGATGAGGTGAACCTAGGGTATTACAAGGCTGAACCCCAAAGCCTCAATGTCCCCAAACAGAGAACAGAATTAGCAATGTCCACCTGAGTCATGCTGTCCAGATTAAAGATGTCCACCTATATGTCCTGTGGGTGTGGCAGGGACAGACAGAGGAAACCACCTTCTCCACTAGAACTTTTGTATGTTGGGTTCTTGTGTGAGTTGGATTGCTATTTCCTGAGAAAATTTCTAAGATAAACAGCTTCTAAGGAGGAAAGAGCCTGCAGCTGTACCACTGTGGCATCTGATCCCGTCAGATCTCAGGAGCTAAGCAGGGTTGGACCTGGTTAGTCCTTGGATTGGAGACCACCTGGGAACACCAGGTGCTGTAGGCTTGGGGAAAGGACCCAGCAACCCATTCCCAAAAAGCAATCAGCCATTGAAAACCCTATGAATAGCAGAGAAGCACTGACAATAGTGTTTCATCTGTTGTACATAGGGTCGCTGAGTTAGATACTGACTAGATGGTACCCAACAATAACAAGGAGGAAAAGTCTCATGATTTAAGAGGTTTCAGCACATGAGCAGTTGGCAGAACATCATGGCAGGAATACAGGGCACAGCAAAGCTCTCCAACTCATGGGGGCAGGAAGCGAAGAAAGAGAAGAAGGGTCTGGTGTCCCAACATGCCCTTCAAAGACGCACCTCCCATGACTGACCTTCCTTCCACTAGGTCCCTCCTCCTAATGTCACCACCATCTCCTAATAGCAATACAGGCTGGTGACCAGGAATTCGAGGGGACACTCAAAGTCTCTGGTGAGACATTGGGGGCACTCCAATTGCAAACTCTGACAGTTCTCACTTCAATGACAATATAGAGTAAAACTGGTAAAATATATTCTGGATTATCTGGGGGGCCCTTGTATTTAAGAAGTGCTACCACATATTAGGGAGAAGGACCCAGCAACCCACTCCCAAAAGCCAATCAGCCATTAAAAACCCTATGAATAGCAGAGAAGCAGTAACAATGGTGTTTCACTTGTACATAGGGTCACTATGAGTCAGACACCAACTCAAAGGCACCTAACAACAACAACAACCACATATTAATGCCAGTGATCACAGACAAGTTGGCCCTGTCTCATATCAAGTTGATTGACTCTACTGATGAGAAAAGAATAAAGGAGAAATAAAAACAATGTGCTGCTGTAAAATTAATGCCAAGTGACTTCACAGTGCCCCAAATAAATAAAGAACAGTTGTGGGATACCTGAGTCATCACGCCATGTGCAGGTTTGATGAACTCAAGTGGACCTTACTGTAGCATTTGGTGATACTTTCACATAGTAAATTTTGAAGGAGTTTCCTTAAAGCCATGACATCTATCATATTTAATTAAAATTGTTAAACTGAATTTTAAAGATAACATCACTTTGTTTGCATTTAATTTATTAATTTATTGTCTTATAGTTTCACAGGAGCAAAAAATAGGAGGCTAAATGGAATTTTATTTTCTACTTATATAAAAAACACCACAGTTAAAAGAATAAGCCCTATTTTTTTCTGTACTCTCAATGGATTCTGTGAATAATGTGCATGAAATTCTGTAGGGAAATGGTTTGCCAAAGATGCACAAGAAATGCAGAATTCCCGTTTTAGAGGTGAGTGGGACAGGAGCATACCTGCATCGTGGTGGAAGACATGAAGAACAGAAAAGTAACGAATAACCATCGATTGATTTACTCATTACAGTCTGTGAGTACCCCATCATGTGCTAAAGATGTGGTACAAATTATCTTTCTAATTCTAACTAGTTGAAAGCACAGGATGTTATCCTCTCTTTTATATTGCCTTCCTGCACTCAAGGATCTGACAGTCTACTCAGGAAATGACTCGGGCCCATGAACAGTTAATATGACATTGTGAGTGTCAAATGCTAAAAGAAGGATGTGTGAGCTCCACAAGGAATCGATCAGGGTGGGTTGTCTGGAAGGTTTCATGAGGGTTGGATTTGGGTTGGCGGGATTTCTGGAATGCTCTTTTCCAGATTCACTGTCCTCCTTCTGCACCCTCCTCTAGAACCCTGGAAGGTGGCTTTTAGAGATGACTGTAATAGCTTCTCTTGTTATCCAGCTTCCCCATGGAGTCCATGGAAGAGGAGCTGTCTCCCTATGCCATGGGATCTTGCAGGAGAAGCTCTCTCCTTCCAGAAGTCCTCCTCTGCTGGAAGTCTCTCAGAGAGTTTCACAGTCAGATGGCCAAGGCGACTGGATGTCCTACCATCAACTGTCCATAAGCATTAGTCAGTTTCCAGGAGACTGTCAGATTCCCCAGGGCAGGAAGGGGATGTGAAAGGGAGTGGATAATAGTCTGCTTTCAAGGGTGGAGTCTTGAAATGGCTCTTTCTAGAATGGTTGCAGATAATATTTTTGTGGCTGTTGCATTTAAAGTGGTTAAGGGCTGTACACCAGAGATCTATCAAGTGGGGTCCCCTTTGGAAATGCAGTTGTGCCCCATGATCATGTACGACAGCACATAAGAGAGATGCCTGATGAAATCAGAAAGTATGGTGAAATCTATCAGAGGAGATGCTAAGCTGAAATCTTGGGAAAGATGTGGATAGAGCAGAGGAGAGTAAGAAGAGAGGAGCCAGGCTACTGATTCCCTGACTTCCTCCTTTGTGATGACTTAACTACTCCCTCTACCAAAGGCCAGAGGTCCTGGCAGACACACCTCCCTCCAGCTACCCTCCCTGGATGCTTCTCACTGTTTCTTCCCCAGGATCTTTCAATCTGGGGGATGCACCTCCACAACCCCCATGCCTTCCACTGTCTCTTATTAATTCCCTAAATCCTTCTCTCACCTCTGTGAAAAGTCCCTTCATTAAACTCTCCTCCCATTACCCAGTTTGAATATGTATTTGTGTTAGTCAAACTTTCATTTCTGACACAAACCCCCTGGCAAAAACTCCTTCAAGGAGGAAAGATCTATTGCAGTTCATGGTTTCAGATGTGTTGGTCTGTGGTAAGCTGGCCCCATGGCTGTGGGCTTGAGAAAGGCTGTACATCATGCCGAGGGACATGTGAGGAATCAAAGCAGCTCACCTCATGGCAGCCAGGAAGCAGAGAGAAAGAGAAAACAGGAGGGGACCTGGGCAAGATGCCCTCTAAAGGCCAGCTCCCGGTGAGCCACCGCCTCCAAGTAGGCCCGTCTTCCACAGGTTCACTACCTCCTCACAGTCTCTTCAGATTTTGAATCAGTCAATGAATTAACTCATTGATGAAGGCAGAGCCCTCACGATCCAATCTCTGCCCACAGCAGGGACCAAGCCTTCCATACGTGGGCTTTTTGAGGGATGTTTAATATCCAGACCATAATAGCCTCTCTTCTCTCTAGCCAATGGCTGATATCAGGAGGGATGAGGTGAAGGAGGGCCTGAACCAGGGCTCTCAGGTGGGTGAGGACATCCTTGTAGCCAGGTATAAGGTATATGTTAAGGTGAAGAGGATAGTGGATATTGGATAAAAAGAATTAATATTGAGCTGGGCCTGGTGGTGCATGCCTGTAATCCCAGCAGCTCGGGAGGTGGAAGCAGGAGGATCTCAAGTTTGAGACCAGAGGCAGTCTGCATAAGTTAGCGAGACCCTATCTCAAAAAGTAAAAAAAAATGGGCTGGGGGTTCAGCTCAGTGGTCCAGCATTTGAAGAGCATGCAAGTGCGAGGCCCTGGGTTCAACCTTCAGTACCGCAAAAAAAAAAAAAAGAAAGAAAGAAAGAAAGAAAGAAAAAAAGAAAGAAGGAAAGAAAGAAAGAAAGAATGTTGACGAGCAAAGTCTGCTTTGTGCCTGATCGGAGACCAGGACCATTAGCTCCATAGTTCCATATTCAGAAGATACCATTGCACTGCCGGTCAGTTTTCCATGGAAAGAAGCAGGGCCACTGCTGCAGGTCAAGGCAGCTTAGCTATTAAACAGCAAGGTTGGAATTCAACACAGGGATCTTCAGACTTCAGGGAACTCCTCAGGGCCAGTGGCAGTCTGAGGAGAATGAGACAGACACTGGGCTCAAATACACAGTTCTTTCTTGAGGGGACCGCAACGAAGACACGATTCTATACCCACCCACTCTTAGATGCCAGGGGTCTTCCCTGGAGCCCAGTCCTTAGAAGAATCACAGTGCAGCAGACTTTGTTGAGCTCATTTCTGCCCTAGAGAGCCCCCAGCCCCTTAGCTGGAACCCTCTCTCCATCTGCAGTGAGAACTGAGCTCCAAAAACTCTCAAGGTTCCTCGAAGCTAATAGCTGTCCATCTTGCACGTGGCTAGTGTGCACGTCTCTCAGCCCTGAGCTCTGGCCAGCAGCTGTATCTGAACTAGGGCCCAGCTGCTCTGCAGAGAGCCGAAGCTTCCAGAATGAACATGCATTAATGTGATTTCCTTGTGGTTAGGATGCTGAAAAGGCCTAGTGTGGCTGCAGGAGAAAATCTAGGCATGAGGCCTGCGGACCTGGCAAGGAAGGGACTGGAAAACTTGGCCAGGTGACAGGATTTAGGAGAAAGGAAGAATTTTCCGTGTCAATAAAACTTATTGCATTTTTGGTATTTTTTCTTTATATCTTCATTAGTAGATTTTTGAGAAAGAACGGTTTAGTGATGCTGAGATAAATACAGCTTCCATCTTGAGTATAGCCTACCAATATTTTCTACACTTGAATATAAATGTGCACCCACATGCTGTGTTATGGCAAAAGTGTGCATCCTCTTTACTCAAAGTGGGCTCTGTGGACCTGTAGCCCAGGAATCACCTGGGAATTCATTAGGAATGCAGAACCTCAGGCCAAACCACAGACTTACCAGATCAGAATCTGCATTCTAAATAAGATCTCCTGGTGACTGGAGGGCACGTGGGTTATAAAGCTGTCTGTTGATAGCATGAATGTTCCATGAATAATTTCACTAATTCCCTTTCAGCTCAAAAGCATTCTCTGTCCAAAATGTCTTGACTATATACTGCAATAGAATGAAATATGCAATAAAAACACCCTTTTGCATCCATCCCTGTGCAAAAAATGACAATGGCCATCATTATCGCTATGATTTATTGAGTGCCAATTATGTGTTGGGCCTACCACCGTGCCACCATGGCGTCCAATCTGATCAAATCTTGAGACCTAAGCAGGGTTGGGCCCGGCTAGTCCTTGGGTGGGAGACCACCTGGGAATATCAGGTGCTTGTAGGCTTGGGAGATGGATCTGGCAGCCCACTCTCAAAACAATCAG
Organism: Pedetes capensis; assembly: GCA_007922755.1. Classification (NCBI taxonomy): domain Eukaryota; kingdom Metazoa; phylum Chordata; class Mammalia; order Rodentia; family Pedetidae; genus Pedetes; species Pedetes capensis. Next base: position 121,057 of record VMDO01003565.1, read on the forward strand.
CCACTGAAATCTCTATGAACAGCAGAGAAGCCCTCGAATAATAGTTCCAGGCATGGTACAGTGTCAGGTAATGTTTTGTTCTGTTGTATGTAGGGTCGCTATGAGTTGGACCCAACTCAATCGCATTAACAACAACAATAATTATGTGCTGGGCCCTGTGGAAAATGCTTTACAACCATTACTTTTTCTCATCCTTAGTATGGCCCTAGAAAGGCTAGGGCTACTCTCCTCTTAGAAGTAATGTTACTGGGGCATGTCTGTAAAATAAAATACACTGTATTTGAAATGCACAGTATTTCAAATATTTCAAATAAAGATGCTGTTTCAAATAATGGTCCTAGGACAGCAATAAGAATGACGGCATTTATTAAGTACTTTCTCGATTCCAGAGACTATACCAACTGCTTTATGTCCATTCTCTAAGACTTAAACCTGAACCAACCCTAAGAGGCAATTATTATTATTCATATTATTATTATCATCTGCAGTACTGAGGGATTAAACCCAGGGCCTCACAATTGCATGCTTTGCAAGTGCTGTATCACTGAGCTGCCCCCTTAGAGCTTTTTTTTTTTTACTTGTTTATTTTGAGACAGGGTCTTGCAAAATTACACAGGCTGCCTCTAGTCTTGAACTCGCAATCCTCCTGTCTCTGCCTCCCAAGTCACTGGGATTACAAGTGTGAGCTACCATGGCTGGCTATATGTATTATTTTTAATCTCTTTAGAAAAATGAGGCAACCAAGGCTTAAAGGTTAAATATCTCATCCAAGGTCACATTTGAAGACTCTAGCAGAATTCCAGTGTAGATCCAGGTCGGCCAGACTTTATGGCTCAGGCTCTAGACATCAGCATGAGGCAAATGTGCCGATTTCCCTCCTCCTCTTGGCGGCCTCCTTGGAGCCTCACCTCCTGTCTCTACTGGGCCCTAGGCAGCCCATTCTTCCCCGCATCTTTGTGAGGGAGTAGACAGAGGGGTTCGCGACTCCACCTCCTCTGGGGTGGGCTCTGAGGGCAGAGGATCTGTGCTAATCACAGCCCTAGGCGTCTGGCTCCTCAACTCACAGCCCAGCCCCCTTGTGCTGCAGGGAACAATGAGCGCTGAACCGCAGGTGACCCGACCTGCTAATCACTGCCTGATTACCAGCTAATCAGTGCCTTGTTTGGGACCTGGATCCCAAATCCCTTTGGACTGGGCTGGGCCCTGGTGGGGTCCAGTCACCAGGGTAATGTGGCCAGGGCGAGGCAGGGGGTCATGTGTTCCAGTGCAGAGTGGCCAAAGGCCGCCTGCAGGGAAGTGCTCACTGGTCTGTCTCTCTGCTGCTTGTCTTGGACACCTGCAGCGCTTGTCAGCAGTGTAGAAGGGAACAGAGGCAGGGGATGAAAGGCCAATGTCTCCTTTCTGGACTCTGTGGATAGACATTAACGAGCCCTTGCAGGCACAGAGAAAATAAGGTGTCTTTCTCCAAAAACTCCAAAGGAGGTCCAGTGTGAGAGGAAAATTAACATCCACCCCCAGTGGGCCCAGGGCTACTGCCTCCATAATTAATACTATCGCGACCCTTGTTGCTCTTGCTGTCACCCTCATCAGCATCACCTCCACCACCATCAAGACCACCATCATCATCACCACCACTCCATCCTCATCGCCATCACACCTACCATCACCATTAATAGCCCCCATCACTACCCTCATCATCATCATCGTCGCCACCACCATCATCACCATCACACCCATCATAACCATTAACAGCCCCCATCATTGCCACCATCACCATCACCATCAACACCATCATCATCACCGTCACCCCCATCATCACCATCACTCTCACCATTGCCTTCACCATCATCAACACCCTTATCATCACCACCCTCACACCCACCCTCACCATTAACAGCCCCCATCACTACCCCCATCACCATCACCATCATCACCATCACAAACAACCCCCATCACTACCACCATCATCACCATCATCACCACCGCCATCATAATCACCATACCTCATGGTCATCACCATCACTCTCACCATCACCAACAGCCCCCATCACTACCACTATCACCATCATCATCACCACCACCATCACTCTCACCATCATCATCATCACCTCCATCAGAATCGCTACACCATCATCAACACCACCATCTCTCTCACCATCACCCCCATCATCACCACCATCACACCCACCATCATCATTAACAATCCCCATCACTACCACCATCATCACCATCACTCTCACTATCACCTCCATCAGAATCACCACCACCATCATCAACACCCCCATCATCACATCACACCCACCATCACCATTAACAGCCCTCATCACTACCACCGTCACTACCATCATCACCATCACCATCACACACAACCCCCATCACTACCACCACCATCACCATCATCATCACTCCCACCCCAACCACTACCACCATCACCCCCACCATCACCACCACCACCACCACCATCACTTCCCTGACTTCAAGAGGAGAAACAGTCTCACCATAATCCACGGATATGAGACATTTTTTCTCACCACACCGTAACTACCACCATGACAATCACCACCTCTACTCTCAGCCCTGCTGTCACACCATCACCATGACTATCACTACTATCATAATCACCACTACCAACAACAGCATCACCACTACAATCATTACCACCACCATCATCACCACTGTTACTATCCTCATTAACACTGTCACTACCACCAGCTCCAGTACTCCCACCACTAACACCATCACTCGATTGGCATCTTCACTGCTACCCCCACCACCTTCACCACCACCATCAAGAACAAAACAACATCATCACTGCTGCTACTGCCTCAGGAACCCTGCCAGAGCTACCACATACTGTCCTGTGTTAGGAAAGTAATTGGGTGTAGTGTGTATAAAACACAGGTTTGAGTATCAGACAAATTTAGGATCTCTTCCAGAGTGGTAGTGGTTTGAATTTGAATAGTTTATTACCTTTGAACTTGGTTTCTGCAAATAGAAAAATAGAGATAGTAATAGAACCAGCTTGCAAGACAGTGACTCACACAAAACGTTTCTCCCAGTGCTTGGCACATAATAAGAACTCAACAAAAGTTCACTGTCATTAAAATTATTTCTGCCCAACTCCATTTTTAACACAGAGATTCTTCTCTAGTGTTCTTTCTTGAGAATTAGTGGGGACAGGATTATGTACCCCTTTAACTCTAATGTCATGAGACCCTGTAAACTGCCTGATACCCCAAAGAAGCAGGAATCTGGTCATGGTCATATGGGCAGAGGTCTAATAAAAGCTGACCTTTGCCCAGCTGATTCAGTTCTAGGAAGCTGTTCAATGTTTGACTATGTTTCTCCAAACATTTAAAGACAGTTCATCAGGTTAGTTCAGTTGAATTATTGCTCCTTGGAAGTTTTCCAAAGCCTGGATTTCCTTTGGAGAGAGTTGGATTCTATTCCATTCTAGGAAATTCAGCTCCTTAGAAATTCTGTCTCTGAGACCCCTGCTCACAAATGCACAGTGAATATCCCACTCTGTCCTGCAGGAAGGCAGCACCTCCTGGCCTGCTCCCAGGACAGAGTCTCACTTCCTGGGCTTCCCAGAGCAGGACTGGTGGACAAGCTGTGCATTTCTCTGCTTACTTTCAACAGCTGCCAGTCACTGATGTTTTGGTGCAGGCATTAGTATCATGAATGCTTCCAAAAGGATTCTCATGGTAAGAGGAAGAGGGGAAATGGATCTCATTCTACTGACCAAATGCAGGTCTTCTGCCTTGAGTGAAGTATTTCTCCATATACTTTGTGCAGTCTCCTACAATGAAAGGCTGCAGCCATACCACTGTGGCATCTGATCCCATCAGATCTCAGAAACTTGGCAGGTCACACCTGGTTAGAACTTGGGTGGGAGACCACCTGGGAATACCAGGTGCTATAGGCTTGGGAGAAGGACCCAACAGCCCACTCCCAAAAAACAATCAGCCATTGAAAACCTTATGAATAGCAGAGAAGCCCCAACAATAGGGTTTCGTCTGTTGTACAGAGGGTCACTATGAGTCGGACACTGACTCGACGGCACCTAACAACAAAACAACTACGATGAAAGCTCTCTCTGTAGGACTTCCATCCATGACCTTATAACACTGGCTGCCTATGAGGTGAAGAAAGGCAGTGAGGAATTCTGAAAGCACATAAAGAAATTACTAAGAAATAACTTGGGCAAATGCAGCACCTGACTTGGAAAACACTGACATCAAGACTGGTGGACTGTTCACCAGCAACATGGTGTTTCATGTTCATCTTTGAGTTTTTTGTGAAAGTTCAGATTCAGCCACCAAATGAGAAAGAAGAGATGGGGAGAGGATGGACTGGCAGTTGTCTCACAGATTCTATTTTGAGTAGTTTCAGATTCCACCCCCTTTTTATAATCTGGAATCTTTTGTCAAAAGGGACAGACCCCTCTGATTTCACATCTATTTATTGATGGAATCTAAAATTTTTGTACTAGATGCCATGTTGACTGTTCTTATTGCTACTGATTCCTCCTAACAACCCTGACCGGTTGCTTTCCTTATTTTTTCACTCAGAGCTAGTTTTAGCAATTGAACTTATTGCCTTATTGGTGGTGGTGGTTGTTGTTAGGTGCCTTTGAGGCGGTATCCAACTCATAGCAACCCTCATAGGGTTTTCAATGGCTGACTGTTACAGGATTGCCTTAGGGAGTGGATTGCCAGGTCCTTCTCCCATTTTGGGGGTGCTGGGAATTGAACTCAGGACCTCAGAGACTGTAGCACAGCACTCAACCAACTGAGCTAAATCCCAGCCGCCTTATTGGTAGCTCCAGGTAATTGCTTTAAACTGCTATATGTTGTTGTTAGGTGCCATTGAGTTGGGTCCAACTCATAGCAACCCTATGTACAGCAGATACAGTGCAACGTCCGGCAGTATGTAACTGCTTCTCTGCTGTTCAGAGTTTTCAATGGCTGATTGTTTTGGGGGTTGCTTCAGGAGGGAATTACCATGTCCTTCCCCCATTTTTGCAGTGCTGGAGATCGAACTCAGAGCCTCAGTACAGAGCAGCATTCTACCAACTGAGCTAAACCCCAACCCCTAACGGCTACATGGTATCCCATAATAGGCACCACTTTGTGCAGGCTTGGGAGAAGGACCTGCCAGCCCACTCCTAAATCAGTCAGCCATTGAAAACCCTATGAATAGCAGAGAAGCATTGACATAGTGCAGGGCCTAGCACAGTGTTGGTGAGTGTTCCATTCTTTTGTACATAGGGTCATTATGAGCCAGACCTGATTGGACAGCACCTAACGACAATAATGACATTCTTTATGTTGGTTTCACTGATCTATATCCTAGGAGTGATGTGTGATGAGCCATGTTGTCTCAGTCTTCTTTCTGTTGCTACAACAAGTGCCTACAGACTGGGTAAATTATAAACAATAGAAGTGTATGCAGCTCACAGTTCTGAAAGCTAAGAATTCCAAGATGAAGGGCCACATCTGGTAAGGGCCTTCTTGCTGTGCCAAACGATGGCAGGAAGCAGAGAGAGAAATGAGAGAGAGGGGGAGAGAGACATGCACATATGCACACACTGAAGGGAAGAGAGGGAGGGAGAGAGGGAGGGAGGGAGGGAGAGAGAGAGAAGAAGATAAAGGAGGAGGAGGAGGAAGTGGAGGAGGAAGAGGAGGAGGAGGAGGGGGAGGAGGAAGAAGGAAGAAGAAGGAGAGGAGAGGAAAGGAGAAGGAAAGGAGAGGAAAGGAGAGAAGTTGGTTACTCTCCCTTTTGTAACCAACCCATTGCCTTGACAATGGCATTAATCTCTTCGTGAGGGCCGCACCCCCATGACCTAGTTGCCTCTTAAAGATATGACCTCTTCATGCTACCACAATGGCAATTAAATTTCAACAGGAGTCTTGGCAGGGACGTTCCAACCATAGCATACGTGTTCCCATATCTCAGGCTAATACTTGGCATTAGTCACCTTTCTGGTTTTTGCCCATCCGATGGGTGTAAAGCTGCGTCTCACTAACTATAATCTGCATTTCTCTGATTACTTAATGAGTTTAAACACCTCTTTGCATTATGTTAACCATTTGGATTTCTACCTCTGTGAATTACCTGTCACACCCCTTGCCTCTATTTTATTGGATGTTTTTTATCCCTCTCTTATTAACTTACAGGGTTTCCTTACAAATCTTAGATTGGTTCTTAGCTTTGGATGGCGCAAGAATTGCATCCATTTTTTATGTTTTATGAACTTCATCTTTGCTTTTCTTGAAGGTTAACATGTAATATTTTATTTTGGTCTTATGGTTTGTGATTTTAGGTCTTCCTTAGAAAGTTTTTCCCTACCTCTAAGTCATAAAAGTGTTCTTAATTTTCTTCTGCTAAGCTTATATTTCCTCTCCTATTTAATCCTATGAGGGTCGCTATGAGTCAGATACCAACTAGATGGCACCTAACAACAACATTTAATCTCTTGTTTGGAGTCCACACTTTGTATAATACACAAGGAGAGATGTTATTGTTCTCCATATGGTGGTCAGTTTCTCAATGTTGTTGTTAGGTGCCATAGTGTTGTGTCCGACTCGTAGTGACCCTCATAGGGTTTTCAATGACTGAGTTTTTCAGGATTGCCTTAGTGACTGTCTTCTGCTGTCCAGCTTCTTTGGTGACTGTCTTCTGCTGTCCAGCTCTGTCCCAGGAGCCCCGCACAGCCTTAGGAGTGGATTGCCGAGTCCTTCTCCCTTTTTTGCATTGCTGGGAATTGAACTCTGGACCTCAGAGACTGCAGAGCAGCGCGCTATCAATTGAGTAAAATCCCAGCCCCCAGTTTCTCAATACAATCTACTAAATAATCTAACCACTCCCCAAGATCTCTGGGCCACGTTGATCACATTTCCAGTCCTCCTTTATAAATACTCTGCCTCCAAGGCCTCTATTCTGTTTCCAGGTCTCTGTTCTGGAGCCGCTCCCAGCCTGATTTTATTATGATGTCTTTGTATTATCTCAGTGTTTTGTAGGGTGTGATCCTTCCTCCAGATTATTCATTTCCTTGGTTGGTCTGGGCTGGGGTTTAGCTAAGTTGGTAGAGCACCGCTCAGTGGTCTCTGAGTCCCCAAGTTCGATCCCCAAGACTGCAAAAATGGGAGAAGGGCAAAAATGGGAGAAGGACATGGCAATCCACTCCTAAGGCAATCCTGAAATGATCACCCATTGAAAACCCCATAAAGGTTGCTGCGAGTCAGACCCAATTCAACAGCACCGAACAGCAATAACAAGGGTTGGTCTAGTTTTTCTGGGGTGCTTTACTCTTTGGTGTTCATTTTACAGTAACTATCCCACATTTCACAAATTAAACTGAAAACAAATCAATAAACATCACTGGGGCTCTTGGGGTGATCCCATTGGATTTGCGTTTTATCGTTTAGAAGCAAGACGTTTCTTTGTGGGTGTTTGTTGGGGAGCTCCTGAGCTGGGGAGAGGTGCTGCCCTTGCAGTTTCTGAATAGAGGTGCGCTTTGCTCCTGCCAAGGCCGGTGACTGTCTTCTGCTGTCCAGCTCTGTCCCAGGAGCCCCACACAGCCTAAGAGCTGAGGCTTGTTTTGAGCACTGCTGTGAAACTCAGTCCCTTCCTGAATAATGACTCTGCCTCAGGGCTCAGATTTCCCCCCATTTAAGTTTGTGGCTGCTTGGCCTGGAGCCTGTTCCCTTCCCAAAATGTTTGTTAGTACAGTGGCTTTTTATGGCACTTTATGGAAAAATTAAGGGGTGGAGAGGAGATGACTGTATTCTGCAAACTAGCCTGTCTTCAACCTTCGCTTACTGGAATCGGAGTCTCTGCATACCTTGGTAGCAAGAAAAAAAGAAAAAAAAAAAAAAAAACTTCCAATATATTTTTTTCCATGCAAGCTTACAGTTGGAATGTTCTTTACCTCTTAACTCAGGCCAGGACAAATGTGGCCCAGGCTCTGAAAAACAGCCTGTTATTTAGAAGAGTCGGGTGGCAGGCTTTGCACAACGTTTACAACAGCAGTTATCTGCCTGGGGATCACAGGGCGGGGCCCTGGTGAGGCTCAGAGAGGGCAGAGGCCACTGCATCCTTGCAGAGTTGATCCTGGGGACAGTGTTGGCTGACTTGCCCAGCCTTAAAGCCACACCTGGCCTGGTGCCATGGTACACAAGTGTCATTCCAGCGACTCAGGAGGCTGAGGCAGGAGGATCATGGAGGCCAAAGGCAGCCTGCACAATTTGGAGAGACCGTGCCTCAAGATGTAAAATAATGAAAAAGGGCCCTGGAGGGTATTGGTGATAGAGCTCTTGCCTACCATTTGGGAGGCCCTGGGTTCAAGTGAAAGAAAACAAAGCAAGCAAACAAAAAAAGCCCCACCGGGAAGCTGTGGGATCAAGAGAAGGCCCCCAGGAGCGCCTGTGCCTCTGCTTCTGGAAAAGGAGCAGCAGGCTTCAGATAAAGCCTGCTCTCTGATAAGGGCAGCGAGCCAGAGACATTGACCCTGGGGCTGGTGGAGGGAGAGGGGCCAGCATGAGCTCCTCCAGAAATGTCATGTTTTTCTTAGAACTAGAGCCTATATTACACACAAATTTGAGATTATCTGTGACCATTATCTAAAATTAACTGCGGTTTTCAAATGAAAAACATTTAGGGGAGGATCAGATAAGGAGGAGGCCTATTTATGATACTTGTGGGGGCTGGGGGGCGGGGAAGCCAGAGCAAGAGAGACAGAGGCAGAGAGGGATGAGGAGGGGCACCAAATGACACCCAACGTCCCTCTGGCCTCATGTGCGGACTCCTTTTCCTTGCCCTGTGTAAATCACAGAAAGGAAGCCTCTGACCCTGGCCGTCCATCTTCCCATGGTTTCTTAGAGAAAATTCAGCTTCCAAAAGGAAGATCAGATTCCCATCTCATTGTAGATGTAGCCAGGACTGGGTTAGTATTCTGAACCACTTTGTTCGCCTAAGTCAAAATGTTTGTTTGTAGGACTGAAATGATGGCCAGTGGTTTCTGACTCTGAGCTGGTTATTTATAGGCTGGAACTACCTGGAACCAGGAATAGAGTTAGAAATGAGAAAGAGAGCAGAGACCTCCTGAAGAAGGCCTGGAGGTTATCTTAGGAAGTCTGTGTGGTTAGACAGACTCATAGAGAAAGCTCAGAGTCCACATAATCCCAAATGCTCTTTGTTTTCATTAAAGACAGCAACACAGTAAAGACGGTCCTATCATTATTCCCATTTTACAGATGAGGAATTCGAGGCTGGAAAAGATGACTTGGATCAGAAGAAAGCAGGGCAGAATTTGAGCAGGCTTGAGTTCAGAATCCACACGCTTAATCGGTTTACCAAATGACGTCAAGGCAGCGTTTTGCATTCCTGTTTCACGAGGTAGGAATCCGTTCTACACACAGTTTGTGGGAATAACGGCAAGGAGAGGGGAGAGAGATCTAGGGATGGGTGTGCAGAATGGGGTCATTCAAAGGAGAAACTCCTCAAGTAAAGCAGTAACAACAGTTCAATCAAAAGCCACCATCTACTGAGCACTCACTCTGTGACAGACACTGCACACCACCAGATGTAATCTGTAAGATTGTTAGCCAGGCATAGTGCGAGCCTGTAATCCCAAGAATCGTGAGGCTAAGGCAAGAGGATCATAAGTATGAGGCCAGCCTGGGTAATATAGTGAGAACTTGTTTCAAAACAAACACACACACACATACAACGATTAAGAGAAAGTTTTTTTTTTTTTTTTTGCGGTACTTGGGGGTTGAACCCAGGGCCTCGCGCTTGCATGCTTTGCAAGTGCTGGACCACTGAACTGCACCCCCAGCCCATTTTTTTTACTTTTTGAGACAGGGTCTCACTAAATTATGCAGACTGCCTCTGATCTTGAATTTATGATCCTCCCGCGTCCACCCCCTGAGCCGCTGGGATTACAGGCGTGCGCCACCATGCCCAGCAAGAGAAAGATTATGTTACATGCCAGTTTGTCATCTCATGTGTTAGTGCGTGTAACATGGTATGTATTTGCATGCGATCTTCACAAGCAGTGTGCATATAAAGTCATATTAGACAGAGATGGAAAACTGAGGCTCAGAAGTGATGAAAGCCATATTAACCAGAGCTTGAGCTGGGATTCGAACTGTCCATGCAGAGAGCCCGCCCACTCTGCTGCGCAACAATGCCTGCTTGCCACGGGGCCTTGTCAACTGTCAGCTCTTTCCAGGGGCTTCAGGCTGTGTCTGCATTGTTTTCGTCTTTTTCCTCCTAGACACAGGTTAGCAAAGAACAAATGATCCCAAACGCTAAAAACAGCTCAGTGGGAAATATTTAACCTGCATCCATCCAGACTTCTAGCATAGCCCAGCAACTAGTTCCACCTTTGTTCCTGGCCAGAAAGGAATGACATGAAGAAAGGACAGTTTTTATAACCTCTTTCAGCTGTAAACCGTGTTTCCTGTGCACTTAGCAGGTCTTAATGGAAACCAAATCTCTCTCCTAGGCATCTGTGCTCCTAAGTCCGGTACCCACGTGGGCAGGAAAACTGTACCAACGAAAACATTTTTTAAAAATATCCCAACATAACATGAAGTGGCCGTTGCCAATTCAAAGAGGCAGACATAGTTTTCAAAGGTTGAGAAGCGGTGAGTCTTTCACAAGATTCTTGCTCAAGGCCACATTTGTAAAAGCATAATCATTCCCTTCGCAAGGTTCTGTTTATCTGGCCATTTAAAAAAAAATAAAACAACTCTTACTTTCGGCTCTCTGAATAAGAACTGTTTTTCCAGCTGTGTCATCTAAGGAGGGGACAAGAGGCCTGGTTTGGTTATATGTTTTTCAAAATAGGAAAGTTTCTTACACAATTTTGCTAGGGCTAAACTGCACACTGAGCAGTTTATTTATACTGTTTTATGGCACACCTGTTTGGATATGGGCTGTTTTCTGGTTTTTAAGCATACCGTTTCTTGCCAATGGCTTTATCAGCACAGCTCCATGGGTTTGCTGCAAATGTTTCTTATTAACTCAGAAAAGAAACACCAACAGCTCCGTGATTGTGATCGTTACTAGTGAGGACTAAAACGACTTAATTGTTGCTCCTTTCTAGGTGGTTATCATGGAAGAACTGTATCCCAGGAATCCATTCAAAATAAAGCAGGGGCCATTTCTCAGTACCTAAGGTGAAAAAAAGTAACAAAGACTTTTTGGATGAGATATTTATTGGGAACATTCTTTTGAAACACCACCTGCCTATTTGGAGCTAGTATGTCGGGGGAAAGGGAAATGTTACCATTTTAGGTTGAAGTGGGCTATTTTACCAGCTACAGAAGTTCTGGGGTATACCCAGGGCAGCTGAGAAGGTGCCGAAAGATAGGACTCCAGTGACCAGACCCTCTCTGGAGCATTTAAATGTTCTGCACTTCTCCGACTACATCCATAAGATGTGGGTCATAATAGCCATCCAATAGTGAGATCATTTAATTGGAAACGCAGTTACTGAATAGCTATTACGAGATAAACTCTGTGTGAGTCCTGGGGTGGAAAGATGAATGAGACAAAGTCTCCATATCTAGGAATTCACAGTTCACAGCCTGGCGCACAGTAGGTCTCCAGCTGATAACAGGGGAATCTGAAATGTTATGTGTAAGTTCACAAATAGTTAACTACAACATAAGCTGAATCTCAATCTCTGGAATTGACATCTGAGTGTTAATGTGAAGAGGTTAATTTTTTTCCTGCAGCTAAAAATCCATGTTGAAATACTAGTGTAGCAAACCAAAGGTAATGATCTATAGATGTGTAATGAAGTATCCCTCAAATGTCATGGTTTAAAACAATAAGCATTTGTTATTGGGGGGGGGGGTGTAGCAACCCCAAACATGGCTTAGCTGGGTGACTTCTTCTTAAGATCTATTTTGTGAGTGTTCCATTATTGTAACAAGCACTTGAGATAAGTCAACTTTAAAAAAAAGGAAAAGTTGCCAGGTGAGGTGGTGCATACCTGTAATCCCAGCACTTGGGAGATGGAAGCAGGAGGACTGCAAGTTCAGGGCCAGCCTGGGCTACTTAGCAAGTTTGAGGCTAGCCTGGGCTATATAGTGAGCTCCCCCACACACACACCCCCACACCCCCCGATCTCAAACAAACAAACAAACCAAATATAGGCTGTGGACCAGGCCTTCAGGATATTCCATATCCAAACTATAACAACTCTCCCAAGGCTGTAATCTGTGTACTGGCCCAGATGGTGGTCTCATCTGAAGGCTCAACAAAAGGGAAGTCCTGGCTGGGCACCATGGCGCACATCTATAATCCCATCGGCTCGGGAGACAGAGGCAGGAGGATCGCAATTTCGAGACCAGAGGCAGTCTGTGTAACTTAACGAGACCCTCTCTCAAAAAAAGTTAAAAAAAAAAAAAGGGCTGAGGGTGCAGCTCAGTGGTCCAGCACTTGCAGAGCATGCAAGCGTGAGGCCCTGGGTTCAACCCCCAGTACCACAAAAAAAAAAAAAAAAAAAATTCCTCTGTCAAGTTCAAACACATGGCTTCTGGCATCATTCAGTACTTTGTGGGGACTGTTTTACCGAGATCTCAGTCCCTTGTTGACTGTGGGCTTGGGGGACATTCCCTGAGGTCCTCGACATATGTGCTTCTCTATAAGGCACTATCTAGAGGAGCAACTGGTTTCCCACAGTGCGAGTCAGACAGCAAAAGAAAGTGCGCAGGAAAGAAGCCATGATTTCAGAGGAGACCCACAATTCCTTCTACCGTTATCTGTTTGTTAGCAGTGAGTGGGGCTGAAGGTCCAGCCCACCCTCATGGAGAACGGGCCACACAAGGGCCAGCCATGCCAAGGAAAAGCAGAATGGCCTTCAACCAAATCTCCACCGCATCTGGCCCAGCTCCCTGACCCCCTGCACACCTGCACACACACATCTGCATTATCTGCTGGAAATCACAGGCTCTCCTGGAGCAGCTTCGTGCCATTGTCTCTGCGGAGGAGCCCTAACCACACCGGGCAGCTTCTACCATGAGGTAAGACAAGAGAGTTTGGGTAACGCAGTCCCAAGTGTAGGTCCTGGGGGTTTTCTCTGTCTCCTCTCCCCCCAGCATAAATACCTTTTTGCCTTCTGAAACCTTAGTGATGCCATGGGAATAATGAATAACTCTCACCTTTTGGAGTTGTGAAGACTAAATGGCACTAACATTGAATGTAAAGATTACAAATTTCTTCAGTGCCAGGTCCTCTACACACTAAAGCTTGTCCTAGCTCTCTGGAGTTTAGAATGTAACATAGACAACCAACAATCTCTGTTAGATATCACGATTGGGCAATTCATCATACGGGGGAAGAATAAGCAGGGGTCATATGAACCAGGAAGGATGGATGTTGGCTCTGATCCCACATCAGGATTCTGGAAATCAGTTATGGAGAAATGGGGAGTCTGCAAAAGGCAGTGGTCCAAAGAGGGCTGGCATGGCCAGGTCTTGGCATTGGGGTCTTAGATCACTAGCTAATCATTAACAATTGCAAAACTATTGCATTCCAATATTTTAACGGGTAGGGACACAGTGAGGTGCAGAAGCTTACCCTGTGCCCCTATGTCTGAGAGGGGGTATTAAGGAGAGATAGGGTAGAATGACCTGAGTCCCTTTACAGGGGTTGGGAAAGAGCCTCTAGTATAGATCTGGAAGATAAGCAGAGGTTATAAAGGTGAAACAAGAAGAGGGAAGTATTTGGGGCCAAGGGAATATCATGTGTGAAGACTCCGAGATAGGAGAAGGCATGATAGGTTCAGAGCTCTCAGGAAAGTCTAATGACATGGAAGCAGAGAGAACAGGAGAGCATCTGAGGCCCCCTAAGTCAGGATTTGGACTTTAATTCAAAAGAGGCTCAAAAGAGAAGAAACGATAGGAGGGATTTAGGCGAAGCATGATGGTCTCAGACTTTCAGTCTTCTTTGTTCGTCATTCTGGCTGGTGATCCCAGCCCACCATCTGTATTAGCTTCATATGTTCCTGGTTTCCCATTGCTCATGCAAACCCAAAGGCACAAATCGTTAAGGAACACATGGGTTCTGGCTGCCTGCCCTGTTGGGGAACACAAACAAAACTCCCTGACCTTTGGATTTGATCCTCAGAGTCTGGGTTCAAGTCCCCAGAAACAGTCAGGCAGCATGCATACCACCGTGGTCTTGGTTGGAGAAATATTTTAAAGGTACTAGCAAAGATCCCAATGTTTTTAGAGGATTAAAAACTTGAGTGTGGATACTAAATCTTGATGTAACATTGAGGAGAACCAGAGGCAGAGTTTAGCATTTCTTAAAGACCAATATATGAGTCATTTTACTGACATATATCCTTAATCCCACAGCCTCTTCATGAGGGCAGAATTATCCCTGGTTCTGAAAAATAATCAACGAGGCTCAGGAAAATGACAAACTCCAGAATACCAAGCTCTGCAATGAATGTTCACTCCAAAGCCTATTTTTCTACTTGGAATGGAACTTCCTCAGATGATATTGGTGTGTAGCAGTGTCTCTCAACTTCAGTTCCATCAATGTTGGGGGCTGGACACCTCTTTGCTGTGTTGGGTTACCATGTACATGGTAGATTATTGATCTGCATCCCTGGCCTCTTCCCACTAGATGCCAGTAGCATTTCCCATAGGTGTGACAAGCATGAATATCTCTTGCCATTAGGAATACCCCATGGAGGGAAAAATCAACCCTGAGTTGAGAACTACTGGTATAGATTTAACTAGGACAATAACATGTTTACATACAGATCCACCAATCATGTCATTCCACTCTCTTTTTCCACTGGCCAAAGACAGTCCTGTGGCCATATCCAACATAAATTGGGAACTGTAGGTTATGCAATATCAAGCAAGGAAACATAATCCAAGGAGCTATATAGGTTATGTGGTAGTAAGCCACTATATAGGTTATGTGGTAGTAAGCCAGGACACATACTCTTCTTATAGGGAGAGAAGCAAACAATTAGAGAGCAGCAAAACTAAAGCAATCTTGAATGTAATTTGTACTACAAAAGAGGAGTTTAGCGTGCTATAAAAATGACATCAGAGGAAAAGAAACTAATCTGGATGGTCAGAGGTATCTCCGATAAAGCAAGTTTTAATCTGAGACGCATTGAGCAATTGTTAACTAGGCAAAGGACAGATGTACACACAGGGAATATTCCAGGTGAAGGAACCAACATGTTTTTGGATAAGAGGAAGCCACTTGTGATGGTTACCCCCATAAGCCCTGACTTCCACCAATGAAATACAAAATAACTATTTTTAGTACTATCATTGGTTTAATATTTACTAGATACCAGCCACTGTGGTGTCAATAACATGCACTCATGGATGCAGGATATTCACAATCTAGTTTTGGGGGGCAGAAGGGAACATATCATGAAGTTGGAAGCCATGGAGATGTATTGGGGACAAGTGCCAGAAAGTGGGACAAGTGCCAGAAGCAGGGAGTCTGGAGAATGGCTAGTGACCTGGGACCCAGAAGAGGCGAGGCAACCTTCAGTTTAACTTGAAGGATGGGTAAAGATTAGAAGAATGAGAAGCAGGAGAAGACAGCAGAAGCCAAGATGGGGAAATAGAGTCAGAAGTAGACAAGTGAGGCAAAGAAAGGAATCTTTGCAATAGGAGATAAACTTTGAATATGAAGACCATTGAGAGGTTCAGTCTTTACATTGTTGTTGTTAGGTGCTGTGGAGTTTCGCCTGCCTCATAGTGAGCCTGTGTGCAACAGAATGAAACACTCCCCAACACTGTGCCAGGCACAGGATCTTTTTAAAGGTTAATCCCATTGTTGCAGCCATGGTGTCCATCCATCTAGTTGAGGCTCTTCCTTTGTTTCGTTGACCTACCACTCTTCCAAACATGATGTCCTTCTCCAGGGATTGGTCCCTCCTGACAATGTGTCCAAAATACCTTAGACTTAGTCTAGCTATCCTTGCTTCCAAGGAGCACTCTGGTTGCACTTCTAGGATGGATCTGTTGGTTCTTCAGGTACTCTATGGTGCAAGGTTTTGCTTTACTTGGTTCTACAATCAACATCCATGGAAGCAGCAGTCAAGAAACGAAAAGATGTATTGAATTGGGAAATGTTGTTGTTGTTGTTAGGTGCCGTCGAGTCGGTATCCGACTCATAGCGACCCTCATAGGGTTTTCAATGGCTGAGTGCTTCGGGATTGCCTTGGGAGTGGGTTGCCAGGCCCTTCTCCCATTTTTGTGGTGCTGGGAATTGAACTCAGGACCTCAGAGACTGCAGTGCAGCGCTCTACCCACTGAGCTAAATCCCAGCCCCAAGGTGTAGCAAAAGACCTTACACACCAGCCTCAATTTAAGTATTGAAACTGGTGGGTGACAGTCAATGAACCAGAGAGAAAATTTACAAGAGAAACCAGTGTCTTCCTTTTTCAAAGTAACATCCACAGACCATCAGCCACCATGACGCGGGAGCAGGTTGTGTTGCAGAATCTCAGCCTACCTCCAGTACTATTGACTTGAGTCTCATTTTCCCAGGATTTCAGGATAATTCTGATTCTTGCTGTAACTTGAGCAATATTGTGCTAGGAGGAAGATCAATTTAAATGAATTAAAATAAGGAGAGATTGCAGACTAGGTGATAAATTAAAAGTCCTCTGG
Source organism: Pedetes capensis (assembly GCA_007922755.1). Classification (NCBI taxonomy): domain Eukaryota; kingdom Metazoa; phylum Chordata; class Mammalia; order Rodentia; family Pedetidae; genus Pedetes; species Pedetes capensis. Next base: position 137,739 of record VMDO01003565.1, read on the forward strand.
AGATTTCTAGCATCAACTTCTAAGAACCTTGTTTGTGATAAAGAGATGTGGGAAGAGCCGAAGGCTGTAGATGAAGAATTACCAAGGCACGATATCTGCTTGGCTGGAGTAGATAACGCGCAGCAACACAGAAACTGGGTAACCATCCAGAGAAGCCTGGCATGGTGATGGGAACAGGAAAGTCAAGGGGTGGGGCAGCTCATACCAGCAGAGAGAGTGAGAAATGGCATCTTACAAATACTGACTTTGAATTCCCCTGTTGGCTTAACCATAGAGATCTTCAAGTAATGTCGTGGAGTGCAGGGCAGAATGTATCCTCCAGGAAGGAAGCGTTCCTCAGTCCTCCACTCTCTTTTCAGTTTCTACAGGCATAGCTGGCGTGGTGTTGATGTGCAGAGAATATGTTAAATAAGCAAATAGGTGTGACATATTTTATGGAGGGGCCACTTGAAACTCTTGTTGTTGTTGGTGTTGTTAGGTGCCATCAAGTCGGTATCCGACTCATAGCGACCCTCATGGGGTTTTCAATGGCTGACTGTTTCGGGATTGCCTTGGGAGTGGATTGCCAGGTCCTTCTCCCATTTTTGTGGTGCTGGGAATTGAACTTGGGACCTCAGAGACTGCAGCGCAGCGCTCTACCAACTGAGCTAAATCCCAGCCCCCTTAGAGAAGCTTAACCAAGATGGAAAGGACAGGACAGCGGTTTTGAAGAACAGTGCATAAACAATGTGCATGCAGGCACCCCCAGGAGCTTGTTAGAATCGCTATCAATCTCCACACCCTCAGGGTGGACTCTGAAATCTGAACTTTGCCAGGCTGCCTAAAGGATCCCAAGGCATTCTCTCTTTCTTATTTATTTATTTATTTGCAGTACTTGGGGCTGAACCCAGGCCCTTGCACACACTTTGCAAGCACCCTACCACTGACCTGCACTCCCAACCCCTTTTTAATTTTTTTATTTCAAGATAGGATCTTGCTAAGCTACCCAGGCTGCCTCTGGTCTCAAAAATCTCGATTCTCCTACCTTTGCCTCCCAAGTTGCTGGTATGGCATGCGTGCCTCACCACATCTGGCTCCCAAGCTAAAGACCATTGTGTAAAGACAGAGAAATAACAGAAAAGGAAGACTCAGGATGAAACTTTGGACAATGCCCTCCATCTGGAGACGAGGTGTACACAACGGAGAGAAGGAAATGAAGAGTAAGCAGCATGGGTAAAAATGCCCCTCACCCACCAGGGTCCTCTCACCATTTGATATCACGGTTCCCCTGCTAGAAACTCACAGTTTTGTTGCCCTCACCTCCCAGCAGTAATGATCTCCAGAAGTTCACTACCTAGAAAGAATGCCCTGCTTCATTTTCTTTTAAGCACAAAATGGAATCTACCTTTCTGACATTTGCTCAACACACCCTAATTAAGCTCCTCATATATACAAAGAGGGGCTGGGATTTAGCTCAGTTGGTAGAGCGCTGCGCTGCAGTCTCTGAGGTCCAGAGTTCAATTCCCAGCACCGCAAAACGGGGAGAAGGATCTGGCAATCCACTCCCAAGGCAATCCCGAAACAGTCAGCCATTGAAAACCCTATGAGGGTCACTATGAGTTGGTATCCGAGTCAACGGCACCTAACAAACAACAACATACACAAAGAGGTCATCAGGATCTAACAAATTGCTCTGAGTTCCGAGGATGTAAACATCAGTAAGTTGAAATCCCTGCTAAAGCACAACCTGCCTAGTGCAAGACTCAGCCAGACCAGCCCCAGCTCTCCTAGTGCTGAGAAGTGGTCAGAAACGGTTGTGTAAGGGCAGCCAGAGCAGCGAAGAGCAGTGAGGGAAGCCTACAAGGCTTCCTGGAGGTGGTGGCAGGTGAGGAAGAAGCAGGAATTGGATAATTGGACAAGGCAGGTACAGAGAATTCCAGGCAGAGGGATGGGTGTGAGAAAGAACGCTGAGATCAGATCCCCATGGCCCAGCCCTGACTTTGCCTATGGCTGCCGGGCATGACACACATGGACAGACAGATGCGTATGGAGAGCTGGGCCCAGAACTGGGGGTGGAGCCCAGCAGGCCCTGCCTATGGAGAGCCAACAGGGTGGCATGTGGGTGGGGCTGGGAGGACAGCTGAGCACTGTCCCTCCTCCCAGGCTGCCAGGGCCTCCAAGGGCAGCCCCTGGAGAGCAGGAGGGAGGAGGGCAGGTCCTGGCTCCCCTGCCTGTCTGCTGACTCACTCTTGGCCCTTGGAGCTCAAGCTTTCGCTGAGAAGCCCATAGCTACCCAGAGAGGCTGCTGGGAAATGAGGCGCGAGCTGGACCAGGGCCCCTTCTGCCCTCCCTTCCCTACGCAGAGGCTGGGACAGGGAGCAGGGAGCACTTGGGGAGGGGGCCGCTCAGGTGCAGGAGAAAGAGGCATGCCAATGGAGGCTGACCAAAGCCCTAGAGGTCAATAAGTACACAGTGGGGAAACTGAGGCCTAGTGAAGGAGGAGACTTGGCCAGAGGGAGCAGAGCAGAGCTGGTGGTCACAGCCAGATATCCAGATGTGTCGACTGGGGTCTCGTGGAGTTGTGTGTCTCACTTGAGGATAAAGGAGGCCAGCCTCCTCGAGGATGCAGGTCTCATGGTGCTTTGGTGGGCTGAATGATCTGGCCCAGTCACTTGCAAACTATAGCTGGAGATCAAATCCAGATGTGCCTATTCATTCATGGCTTGTGGCTGCTTTCAGGCAGCAGTGCCCACTTGAGTCCTTATAGCAGATTAAACAGTCTACAATGTCTTAAATGTTTAGTTTCTGGCCCTTTAAAGACAAAAAGATAGGTGATCTCAGTCTAATTTAATGCTTCCCAGATTTTAGCAGCTTAACACTCTTCTAGGAAACTGATATAAAATAG
>VMDO01003566.1:0-35154 GCA_007922755.1 Pedetes capensis
GTATATATCTTAGGTTTTCACTAACTTGATATTTTAAATGACTAATATTAGTTTTAAAACAAAATGAGAATAAAATTATACATGCTTAAGATACAATTTCAGTTGACTACTGTCTCAGAATTCATATTGAAAGAAATAAAGTATATGCATTGTGAGTGCACAAACAGATGAATAATACTAATAGGCACTAGGCCATTTATTCATTAGAGTAATGAATGCCACCTCATACTCATTTGGTCAGGAAGAAAAATCTAAGCAGTTTCTGTCTGCAAACATCAATATTTCTTGCTGATAGATGAAATCAAACCATGAAACCAAGCAACTTTTATTGATGTTTTTCCCTTAAAATACTAAATCTGCTTTCCTACAGGCAATGAAATAACAACAAATAATATCAGAATCAAATTCTGTAATCAGCAAGAATTCTCTGAAGTCTAAATGAAGATGAAGACCCACATATGCAATGTACTTGAAAACTTATATAATTAAAATGAGATCACCTCAGTTATTTTTAGCCCAAACACATAAGCCAAAGAACATGAAATACAAATCAATTAAGTTGTCAGAAAATTTCTTCAACTCTGTCCCCATAACATGAAAACTATGCTGTGCAAAATTGCTGAGGTTAAAATTACAGCACCATTTTAGAAAGAATGTAATTTTTTAATGTACACTAAAAGTAAAAGTTATACTGGATGTTAATGTCCTTGAGATCTTTATGTAAACAAAGTTTGAATGTGGTAATGAGAGAGAAAGAACCCACTATATTTACATGGATAGGATTGTAGCTCTCTTTCTTGACATAGAAAAGTCAAATTGTAAAGATGCTTTCCCCTTCACCTAATTCCACAGTCACCTTTCACTTTTTATGTTAACACTCAACCCCAACGCATTTCATTCTACTTTCCTTAAAGCACTTTAATCCTAAGATATTTATTTATTTTCCTCTGTAGTAATAACCCACAAGGAGTAAGTAATTTGCCTCACTTTTTTCTTTGAGATATGTAAGGGAATAGCAATGAGTAAAGCTCTGACATTTGCTGAATTTGGCGGCAGCTTTATTGAACATCACTGAATTCCATCAAGTTCATTTTTATACAGGGCTAAATAGCTTAACATACTTTAAAAACTAATTCTCACTACTTCTGTTGTTTTACAGGTCCAGGTGTGTTGAAGGGTAGTTTTTAGAACTTCTCACCACCTGAAAATAGTAATTATATTAAAGCAAAAAAAGGATTCTATAAAATAAAAAAACCTAACCTTTAAAACTAATAAGAATATATGATGTTTAAAAGATAAAGAGAAACTGACTGATAGTGCTAGCCCAGCATAAAGCTTTCCATCTTCTTCTTTTTTGCAGCCAAGCCAATCTATCCCCATTATAAGAGAACTGTCATTCCAAATTTTTAAACAGACCTTTTTTTCTCATAATCAGAAGCCTGCACAACCATCAAAAACATATCTGACAAAACAGGCCTCTTGTCACTTATTGCTGTTTACTCTTGAGTGCATTTCACAGCTTGAATAAGCCTTTGTTTTACCAACTCCAGCCCACAAAAAGTCCACTTGTCAACCCATGAAGAAGATAACTCAAATTGCTTCTTTATAACTGGAGATTATAGAGTGGTAGCAACCCTTTTATCCAGAGTACCTTAGAGATGCCAATTTATTTCTGACTTTTCCATTTTAAAGCATCCAAGTCAGATGGTTTGATAATTCTCAATAAAAATTCCTAGTAAGTACTAAAAAATAAGAATCAAAAAGTGGTGCTTTGTCATCAAGGTCACAAAGAAAAATGTAGGAGTAACCAACTGCTCAACAAGTAAGTACATTTACATTAAAGGTTAATATATTCAGTCTTGCAGTTCAAGAATAAACCATCTGGTTTCAAATGCAGAGTTGAAATGAGTCTATAAAAAGGTAAGAATTTTTTTAACAGCTCAGAAATACACATCCAGCAATTTCCTACATATCACCATTTCTTTTTTGGGGGAAAAACTTTACAATTTATGTCCAAACCTACCAAGTGAACACCTGCCCTCTACACATCTATCACTGACACACATTAAATAAGGTGTTTCTATCTCTAGATTTCATTCTACCAACACTCATTGTAGTTTTAACAGATTGATACAGAAATAGGTTATACCTACCCATGCCCTAAGAAAAGAATTACATTTCTTGTCCTTCTTTCTCCCTCCACTGATTGCCATCTCATGCACCCCAGGCCATCTTGTGGGCATGGAATCACAGAGGGCTATAACAAAACAGGTAGGACCCTGTGGCCTCAACTCCTTGATGTCTCTGAGAAGTTCTGCCATTTTTGACTCATCAGCAGTCGCTGGCTATCTCCTAGTAACTCTGTATGAGTATCTCCCAAGAGTAATAAACTGCTCCTTATGTTTGTGTAAAACTATCAAATAATTTCAAATAAGATCCAAACGTACAGGTTATTGCAAAATTCTCTGATCCCCAAAAGCCTATTGCACTAGCTATTTGTTGCAATATAGCAAACCTCCCCATTTTCTTAGTTACTCAAAAAGACAGAATTTATTATTTCTGACAACTATAGGTATAATTCTGCAGGTAGTTATTCTGTGCCTTGTGGTATTGACTTGCATCATTCATGCACCTACTGAGGGCTTAGTGATAGCTAAGCTGGGCTGAAAAATTCAAGAAACCCTCACTCAAGGCTGAGATCTTGGTTAAATGGGTACTTGGTTTTTTCTCCATGTATCTCTGTACATTGTGTATCTCTTCTCCATGTATCTCCAATGTATCTCTGAACATTGTGATTTATCTTCTAGAGTCTCTCTATCCACAGCAATTGGCTTCTAAGAAAGCAAGTCAACACCTGCCTTCCTTCTTAAAACCAGATCAGAACAGGTGAGCATCATATTTTTTGTCAAGTCAAAGCATCACACAAGGCCAGCTCACATTAAAGACAAATGGGTAAGCAAGGGATACATTCCATCTCCTGATGGGAGCAGTGCAATGTACATACAGGAAATAGAGGAATCAATCGGCCGTCTTCCATATCTTAAACAAAATTCAAACGAAAATTTATATACATAGATTTTTTATATGTCATTGTTAGGTACCATCAACTTGTGTCCAATTCATAGTGACCTTACATACAATAGAATAAAACACTACCCAACACTGTGCTATACACACAATCATGTTTATGTTTAAGTCCATTGTTGCAACCACTGTGTCAACCCGTCTAGTTGAGGGGTTTCCTATTTTTTGTTGACTCACCACTCTCCCAAACATGATGTCCTTCTCCAGGGACTGGTCCCTTCTGAAAATATGTCTAAAATATGCAAGATGCAGTCTAGCCATCCTTGCTTCCCCAGAGCACTCTGGTTGCACTTCTTCTAGGACAGATATATCGGTTCTTTTGGTAGCCCATGACATACTCAATATTTGTCTCCAGCTCTATAATTCAAAAGTATTAATTCTTCTCTTGTCTCCCTCATTCAGTGTCCAGCTTTCACAACCATATGATGTGACTGAAAATACTATCTATGAGTCAAGCACACATTCTTCTTCAATGTGCCATCTTTACTTTTCAACACTTTAAGAGGTCTTGCAACATATTTTCCCAGTGCAAGGCATCTTTTCATTTCTTGACTCCTGCTTCCATGAATGTTCATTGTAGAATCAAGTAATACAATATCTTGGACAACTTCAGTTTTTTCTCCACTTGTCATGAAGTAACAGGGATAACAAGTGCTCATTTGTTAACTTTTTGCTGTAAGAAACAAGTATTAAATGAGAGAAGGAAGAAATGTCAAGAAAAGCCTACATTGATTTAATGCTATGATATTTAGAAATTGAGACATCTTGCAAAATGCTGCCTATATTCTTAAGAGTACTTGGTACCAGGATTATGAAAAATTACTAAAAATACTACTCCATGTAATACTAGTGAGAGTTTCTACACTGTGCCAGACCTTCTAGCCTGGCTTGCTTTCAATGTCAGTCATATCCTACCCAACAAAAATTAGCACATATGCTATTGTGAAGGAGCCAGAACACCACCCCAATATCTACAAATTAGATGAGAATGTCCATTGTTGAATTGGTACCTACATTAATATTTCATAAGTATACTGCTTTCTTTCCCCAGAAATTATTTAAATCTCGTCAGACTATAGGTATGTCTGGACAGAAAATGATACTATGATATCAACTGTGATATCAGTTTTGAATATCCCTTTGAATGTACTGTCAAACAATGAAGTTGCCACTCCCCCAATAAACTCCCCTTTGCTGGTCAGGAAATTGAATAAAAAGTAGATTGAAACAAAAAAGAAGCCCCCAGAGAAGAATAGAAGAATTAGATGCCTGTGCTACCTTTTCTATATCTTAAAATCCTGACTATTCACCCATGGCTTTTCTCTCTAAAATAAGCAACAGTGATCAAGCTATGGTGGGATGATCATTCCAGTGATGAACAAACCCATCATACCAAGAAATGAAGACACTGTCTGGTCACCATTGCTTCACTATTCACTTACTAATTCATTACTCAAATATTCATTGGTGTCTTCCATATGCCAGAAACCTCTAACATTCTGGGATACATTCCTGGGATATAACAATGAACAAAATGGGCAAAGGTCCCTACACCAAATTTATAATCCAACAGTTGTTGTGTTGTTATTAGGTGCCGTCGAGTTGGTATTCGACTCATAGCGACCCTCATAGGGTTTTCAATGGCTGACTGTTCGGAATTGCCTTGGGAGTGGATTGCCATTTTTGCGGTACTGGGAATTGAACTCAGGAACTCAGAGACTGCAGCGCAGTGCTCTACCAACTGAGCTAAATCCCAGCCCAATCCAATAGTTAGAGATAGATAATAACAAATGTGGTAAGTAAAATAAATGTATTTAAAGGTGACAAATGCTATTTTTAAAGGAAAAACTAAGCAAGACAAGGGAAATCTGGATAGTTGTGTAGTTAGGTATAGAAATGGGGACTTGACACTTTACATAGAGTTGCCAGGAAAGATAAGCCTCATTGGGAGCCTGTCACTTGGAAAATAGCAAAGAAGATACCTACAGGATGAGTGTTGTAGACAGAGAAAAAGGTTAGAACATACCTATGTGTTGAGAAAAAGCAGATCCCAGTAAAAGGTGGAATAACAGAAGCAAGAAGAAGAGTTGTTGTTGTTGTTGTTGTTAGGTGCCGTCGAGTCGGTATCCGACTCATAGCAACCCTCTGTACAACAGGGGAAACACTATTGTCAGTACTTCTCTGCTGTTCATAGGGTTATCAATGGCAGATTGATTTTTGGGAGGGGGTTGCCAGGTCCTTCTCCCAAGCCTACAGCTTCTGGTGTTCCCAGGCGGTCTCCCATCCAGGTACTAACCAGGCCCGACCCTGGTTAGCTTCTGAGATCTGACGGGATCGGATGCCACAGGGCTACAGCTGCAGGCTGGTGGTAAAATCAAAGAAGTAATAGATAAGAGTATGAGCGGCTTTCTCTGAGTAGGAGAAGAAACAACTTCAGGGTTTTGAGCAAAGAGCAGCATAATCAAACACATTTTTTTAAAAGGATTATTCTGGCAGCTATGATGGGACAAAACCAGCAAAGGGGCCAAAATGTCAAGGACAATGGTAAGTAGAGGAAGACAACTTACAATGCTATCCCAGTTATACAGATAAGAGTTGATGATTTGGACCACAGTTGTAGAATGGAGGTAGTCAACAGTATGCAAATCCATTGTTATTTTGAACCTACAGCCAACAGAATTTCCTAATAGATTGGAGGTGGGGTTTAATTGATAAAACAAAGTAAAAAGATGAATTATCCATTTGTGGTTTACCAACTGGAATAATGAAAGTGCCATCTAATGAGGTAGACTGTGGATAAAATATGTTGGCCTGTACTTAGATGTCATTGTGGAGGTACTCCAACAATCAGACAGGGAGGAAAGGAAGCATCCATTAGTGGGACTGAGAGCTGGTCAGTGCAGTAGGATGAAAACTGCAGAAGAGTGATGTCCTAGAAGCCAGGTGAAGCAAGAGTTCCAAGGAAAAGGGTGTGACCAAGTGTGACATATGTTCTGAGAGGACAAGTAAGATAAAGAAAAGACTTGGCCACTAAAAAACAAAGAAGCAATGAAATTTCATTATTTCACCTACCCCATAGCAAACTGCCCTGTAAGATCTTGCCTAATCATGCCTAATTACCACAGAAATTTTAAGATTTTTAGTCTCATCTTATTCCACTTAAGGTTATAGAACAAAACTATTAAGTAAACTAACTTATTTTCTGTCAGACACAAGTGGAAATGTTATTTTTTGATCCCCAAAATCGACATGGCAAGACCATAATGCCTTATGCTTAGTTACCTCAATAACAGCATTTCCTACAGGCAGGACACAGTATGATTGCTAAGATCAGACCTTAGGCTCCAGTGTCCATCTGTTTGCTGTCTTCTTTTCCCTAAGACTTCCCTATCTACAGAAAATTATCAGAGTATAAAGAAAGGGAGAGAGAGATGAGTCAAAAACTAACATCCTAAACACACACACACACACACACACACACACACACACACACACATTATCTTTTTCCAGAAATAATATAATATGGTATTTCTTATGCATAAGAAATAACATACAACTAGAATTTTACCCACTGTCTGACAAGTATGTGTTATATATGGCAAGTAAATAGCACACACTGTTACAAATGTTACTGTTATTTTACCAAGTCTGTAAGGAAGGAATCTTAAAATTCTGTAGTAACTTATTTATTGCAAGATAATAAAAAATAAAGAAGAAATAAAAATAACAAACCCTAGTACTTTACATATTCCCCTTGATGGCATGATTTTCTACAAACCCATTATATCTTTTCACTCATCTTCTAACTATAGGAATAAAAAAGTGTTCATTACACATTAGAGGTATTTCTAAAGAAGCTCACTGTACAAATATACCTTAATATTCAGAGTTCTGTTCAAGCTGAAGGAAGATATGTTTTAAAATTACCTTTCAAAATGAAAATGAAATGCAATCAATAATGAGATGCAACGATAGCAAGTATATGTCAGACAGAATTGCAGGCACTGTGAGTTCAAACCATGGCTCCTGGTTACAAGGAAATAATGATCTCTATGAGGTGATTATACCATATGATCCTAAAAGGTAACCATAAAAAGTTGAGTAAGATTATTGCCAAGTATGTAAAACACAAAATATGTGTTCTAGAGCCTGAAGGGTCAAAAACAGTGTTGTGGTTTGAATATGAAGTGTCCCTGCGAAAGTTTCTTTATTGAAAGCTTGCTCCCCAGTTGGTGATGTTGTTGAGAGGTGACTGGATCATAAGGGTGCTAACTTCAATGGACTAATCCATTGACGGATTCATAGTTTGATGGAAGAGGTGGGAACTAGGCTATGAGAGCTAGTTGGTGGGAGAGGGTCACTGGGATGATATGCCTTAGAAGAGTAGATCTTGGTCTTGGCCTCTTCTGCTTCTCTCTTTGCTTCCCAGCTGCTGTGAAGTGAGCAGCTTTGCTCTGCACTTCTGCTGTGATGTTTCTGCCTTGCCACCAGCCTAAAAGCAACAGAGCCAAGTGACCATGAACCAAAACCTCTGATACCCTCAGTCAAAATAAATCATTCCTCCTTTAAGTTGATTTTCTCAGGTTTTTTGTCACAGTAACAAAAACTAACACAGATATGGTCAGGAGCTGTGGTTGAGACAGTTTCCAAAAGGTCTTCCCCAGGGCCTTATAGTAGGATAAGGAATTGAACTATAAAATAGAGAAGGACACAGCAAGGACACAAGCACAGAGGAGGGGTTGTTCTAGGTCAATGATAAGCTGAAATGGAAAATTCAAACTGGAAGTTAATGTTTAAAAATAGAAGAAAACCAAGAACTATGTGCCAATTGTTACCATACAAGTATCCCTTCTCTTTTCTTGCTTGTTTTCCTCCCATTTCTACACAACCCCTCCTCCATCTTGAATTAACCATGGCCTTTGGACTCAGAGAGATTTGAATTCCAATTGTACAACTCAATGTCTGTATGACCTGTAAAAGGAAGTTATTTAATTATATGGACTTTAGTTTCCTTACCTGTCAAAGGTGATAATTACATCACTTTTTAGTGTACATTTTCCAATAGTAACAGTTATTTCTAGTACTGTATTAGGTACCATGTTCAGATTATTTACATTATCTCACTTAGTCCTTACTCCTCTCATTGGACTGCATATTATCATTCCCTACATACAGAGGAGAAAATGAATAAGTATGTCAAATTACTTGTGACAAATCAAATAGTAAGAAAATGGCAAAACCAGAATGAATCAAAGATTTTGCTGGCCCCAAAGTCAACATCCTTACCCATTTGGACACACTAGTGATAATGACTACAAAACTTTCATATAATGCCTACAGATGTTGTTCCTATTAGACAACAAAACTGAAAGACATAAATTTTATGTAACTGACTCCATGTGACTTGCTAGATAACTGACAGAATAAAAATGGATTGTAATCTCATTAAAAGGTTCTTAAATTTCAAGTACAGAAATTGAAATTATTAATGGACCATCATTGCATTTTTTAATGTAAGAGTGGAGTACTAAAAGCCTACCTTTAGGGAGCTTAATCAGGGTCTTGAAATTCTTACTTAACTTTCTCCTAACAGAATCAAAATGTTCTGCTTTGGGCCTCCTCTATTGCCCACAAATATCTATAACATTGTGTTGCATATGTGGAACATATTTCTTTCCTTTAGTCTAGACTGTGAGTTTCTTAAAAGCAAAGTTCAGTTTCTATTTATCTTTGTGTTGCTAGAGCTTAGTATACGCACACTAAAGCATACTTGAAAGCATATAATGGACAAATGGATGGATGAACGAGGTATTTATGACTAATTCAAATAGGAGTACTTTGGAGAGTCCACATGCCAGCTTCAGGGACTTATGAACTCCATTGAAGTTTATATAAAATGTAGACTGTGTGTGCTTAAGTATACTATCAAAGAAGAAATTCCATACTTCTCATCAGATTCTCAGAAAGGTCTGGGACTCCATAAATGTTAAGAGCCATCAGGTGAACTCAAGGTGGGGAGAACAGATAAAAGCAATTGAATTAGTACAGAAAAAATTGTAAAGGACTAAACCAGTTCTGTGACAATATACATAGATAGAATAATATAAGAGAAAATGACATTATATAAATAAAATTTGACAACAAAAACCAGTAGTCATATTGAACATATTGAACATATAACACTGTGTAGTATGTGGTCTATGGGTCATAAAGACATAGCACTTTATGTCTTTCATGACATCTTTAGGTAGGTGTTTAAGAACTTAAAATGCATGTACTGTATTTTCAGAATCCTACAATGAAAATGCTCACCTTTTTGCAAGTATTGTTCAACAAATATTTATTGGATTCTAATACATGTGAATTACGAGATACTAGAAATATGGAGAAAAAGAATAGAGAGTTTTTTCCCTTTTTTCTGGAAAACTGGATAAAGTTTACTTTAATGAGAAGAAAAAATCTGGATATTTTAAAAGTATATTTAACCAATCACTAATGGAATGGAGACTGAATTATATGCAGCGGCTTCTGGTAAGACAAAGGATATCCATCTATAGATTGTGAAATTGAGATTAACTATACTGTGCTTTTATTCTTATTCCCTTCATCTCTCCCAATATTTTCATAGAATTTTATTAATTTATAAAAATACTCTATGAAAATTCAAAGAGAGAACTCCAAAGAGGAAGCCAGAGGAAGGCATTAGGAAAAAACTAAGGACCAGGTGACCCTATTGCCAGTTGGAGGTTTAAAGTGACACATATATATCAGTGTCAAACTACTGAGTTTCTATGAATAGATATTTTTTCACTGTTTACTTTCTAGCCGACTTCCAACACAGTTGGACATTTGCAGCCTTGATTTTGTTCTGGCTTTAAATTAACTAGTTTAAGCATTCTGAAAGAGATTGTGCAGTTGAATGAATGAAAAATAAGTTATTTAAATGCAAAGACAGAGGAAAACTTGCAAAAGTATTTAATATCTGTGTGGAACAGAAAAGAACAAACAAGACCTGTACAGGTAGACTAAGCCTGTTTTGCTCTTTGTCCAGAAGCAAGAACTAGGAGCTTGTCCTTGTGCTCCTAAAGGATAATAGACACTAAATGTATCCTTAGTTGAGATGACACAGAAATATCAGATTCATTGTTGAAGTTTGGGGCTGGAGTGTTAAAACTTGAACCACTTGTTCCTGAAGAAGATCTAACTGCTTAAGCAGCTCTAGACCCTGGAAGGCAGGAGGAACAGCCTCATCAGAGTCAAGCCAACCTCCCAGTGGCCAGATCTGTCCTCATGTTCCTGAACAGTGCCCCCAACATCACTGTAAGATTTTGATCTAGGTTGCAGCACTAGAGGGCTGGCAGTAAGCAAATACAAGAACAGTAGACAATAATGGATAATGTACAAGTAGAAAGGCAGGAAAAAATAAAAATGAAAATCTCCTACCAAAAAAATGACTTTACCAAACAAAATTCCAAAAACCCATGAAAACATGTAAAGTGCTAAGAGAGACAGAGAGAGAGAGAACTATAAGCTGATTCATGTAAGCTTAATTTTATGAAATAGCATGGAAAAAAATTAAATATGTATGTTAATTATCCAAAGATACATATTAAATAATAAGTTACATGAAAAATGAAAAATCATGAATCAAAACAGTGAAAGTAACTACAGTATATAGATATGTAAAAATAGAAATTAGAAACCTTAAAAATGAAAAGTAGAGTTACCTATTTCTCCTTAATCAGTAGATTAAATAATCTAAACTGGACAAAGAGACAAAGGCAAAATGAAGAATAGTCAAGAAATATAGAAGATGTATTGAGTCATGGAGCAAGTGACTATTGAGAGATCCTTAAAAGAGTGGTAGCATTTTGACAGAAAGATATAGAGGTAAATAGAATTCCAGACCAAGAAACAAGAATGAGCAAAGGAATGGAAGCAGAAACATATACACACATTTCAAATGTAGCAATTTCTTAACTTGGTCTTCAGAATAGGGTATGTGTAAAAAATAATGAAAAAGAAAAAACTTGAAATATGGCTTGAGGATATATCATTTAAAGCCTTGAACATTATGCTGCAGATCTTTTGTAGAATTTAGTAGGCAATGAGGAGCCAATCAATATTTTTTTGAAGAAAGTGTAACATATCAAAAATGTAACTTTTGAAGTTTTAACAGTCAAAATATAAGGAGTTTGAATATATACTCAGAATTTAAGATTTGCAAGAGTATGTGAGCAGAGTGCTCAGTTGAAAATGAAGTGAGAAACTCAGAAGGGCAGTTGAAGCTGGAGATGATCATTGACATCTTGGGAATGAATGGGAATAAAGAAAAATATAAAATACATTAGGCAGCTGTTCAACGATCTAACCAACAAGCTTGGGTTGGTTAGCAATGATGAGTGTTTCATTACATCAAGAAGAAATAAGATTGAGAAAAACATCCTGAACTTTCCCTTTAGAAGATGTTCTTCAATGATAAACATCAGTAGCAGTCAGATGGTAAGAGCAGAAGGCTAGATGGAAGAGATAATAAATGAACCAGTATCTTAGTTCATTTGGATGCAATAAAAATATATCTTAATTTGGGTACTTTATGAACAATACACATTTATTTCTCAGAGTTCTGGAGGTTTGAGAGTCCATAATTAAGGTTTTGGCAGGTTTACTATCTGGTGGGGGCCTGCTTTGTAGTTCACAGATGATGCCATCTCCCTGTGTCCTCATGTGGTAGGAGGGTCCAGCTAGCTCTCTGGGGTCTCTTTTTTAAGGGAACTCATTCCAATCATGAGAGCTCCATTATCATAACCTAATTATTTCCCAAAGGACCAATCTCTTCATACCATCACCTTGAGGAATAAAATTTCAATGTATGAATTCTGGGGGCCACAAACATTCAGATCATTTCAACCAGTAAGATAGGAGAGTCAAAGTCCTATGGAAAGTTTGGTAGAAAAAGATAAACAGAAGTAGACTTCAGTGGGAGTTACTTAGGATAGGGGACACTTAACATATCATCCTTTTGACACTGTGGAAAGAATTAGAATTATTCCCTTTGTATGTTAATGTCACAAACTCTTCAAGTACTCATCCTTCTGTCTCACCATGCCTCTCAACATATCATCCTTTTGACACTGTGGAAAGAATTAGGGCTATTCCCTTTGTGTGTTAATGTCACAAACTCTTCAAGTACTCATCCTTCTGTCTCACCATGCCTATTTGCTTCTCACTCTTCCACACTAGACTGTAAACCCCTTAAGAGCAGAGGTGTGCCTCATTCATGATTTTTTCCCAGCACCTAACTCAGTGCCTATCACACAGAAGACACTTGAAATAAATATTTCATCTCCAAGAAAAATGAAAATGAAATGGCATGAAATTGAAGTTAGTGAGGCAAAATCCTGAATGATTCATGAAGTTCAAGGGTCAGAAACAAGATGAAGGATTAAGCTTGGATGAGAACATTAGCTTACTGTCTAATTATCCCCACTGGCTTATTTGAAGGATTAAAAGAGTCATATTTATGAAGGCTGTTGATATACAAAATAAGTATTAATCATATACAGTCAGTACATATTTCCTCCAAAGTACATTTTGTTACTCTGAAAGTTAATTCTTATACTAGAAACTCCTAGCATTCTATTTTTAGGTTTTGAAACACCCATTGAAAAACATATGATCTTGAATAATATTTTAGTATAAATAAAATAAAAAGCTTAAGAATTAAAGTTAGAAAAAAATGTAAAAGGCCTCAAGGAGAAAAAGTTGGGAAAATCTAAGAATCAGCAGGGAGAAGAAAGATACCAAGTACCCCAGAAACTATAAATAAAACTCAAATGAAGGTTCACCATATCTACAGCACCTCCCCTGCCCTTTTATGGTTTTTGTTGCCATGTATTTCTGCCATATGAGTATACAGAAGCTAGGAGATGGGTGCCGATATCTCAAATCCACTTAAGTTTCTGGATATCAGAGGAAGTTCCATTTCTATGGTACCAGTGGGAAGTTCCCTGTTTAGAATTTGAACAAAAGAACTAAAGGTATCCCCATGTCATGAATTATGTTGGGCCCCCAAATAATCTTATGGTAACAACATCTCCTAGGATACTCTGGAGGTAATTTCTCTTAACATCCAGTAGTAGTATGTGAGGAAGAAATGGCCAAATGAAACAATGATTTCTAGTCTTGCAAGGTAATTAGACTTCAGCAAATAACTTTTATATAAGGTGTCTCTACTTTCAGCTCCTATAATTTCAACTGTGAATGGCATCAGGCAAAGTGGTAACAATGAACCAAGAAAGCTATAAGGAAGAATGGTGCTTCTACTGACTTTGCAAGTAAGAGTGAGATTCCATAACAGAAGAGCAATATATGCCTGCTAGATATGTTATCACTTTCTGAACTTATTCAGCTGGAGAGAGTGAATCTGAGACTCAGGAAACTCAGGAAATAATCTGCCCATGGAGATGCACACATGGCGAGCTAATCACAGTGCCAAGATCAGAATGTATAGCCTCTGAATATTCAGTTTGTTTCTGAGCCTTGGGCCATTAGGCCATATTATTTTACTCTCCAATTTATTTAGAGATACTTTGTACTTGTATTTCTATTTAATGTTTCTCCTTCCACCCAAGAAGTCTTATCTTCCAAAGCCTCACTGGCCCTCAATTATTCCTGCTTCTCAGTATGATCCTGTCCTCTTGACAGCTCTCCCAGTGGGCCAGGTGATCATAACTGTGCAGGGATTTTCAGACTTTGAGGAAGAAGGTGCTTTCTCATGGAACACAAACCATTATACTGGTTTCATACATCCCTGGAGCACTAATCACCTGAGAGTTGTGGTCCCAGAAGAATAGGTATGTTTCTCCAGGGCTAACACAAGAATTAATCTTTGGTAACCTTTAATGTTGCTACAGAAATAGAGTTCCAAGGAGGAGGGAAAGATGAATAATATATCAATACAACCACCAAAAATTTCAACAGTAAATATGAAATTTGCTTTCTTTATTTCTTTTCACTTTGTGAAATATTCCACTAATGGGAGACAAACACTAATTGTCTCCCATTCTCTCTTTGAAAATAGAATTTTTTGTAAGTGAGAAAAATAATGAAACAGAGAATGCTTTGATGTGATTTCTGCAAACTAGATCATTTATATATCAGCATACCAGAATTTCTGCACATGAGAACAAAAAAAAAAAACCTGAGAAATAAGCCAGTCCTACTATGTTCAGGAAACAAGAGACTTACAAATTATCCTAGAGAGAACAGTTTTAAATAAGCTTTAAAAAAGAGATAGCATCCCTCTAATATTTAACAATCATGAGATTTAAATAAATGAATAAACCTTTATATCTAGCCTAAATATCTTATTTTTTTCTTCAATGCTAGGGACTGAACCCCGAGCCTTGTACATGCTAGGCAAGCACTTTACTACTGAGCTATTTCCCCATCCCTATCCTAAATATCTTAAGGTACAATAGTTCAACATCACTGTTTTGTTTTATTTCAAATCATATCACTAATTTTTTCAATGTTCCATTTGATGGCTGTGATGATGAAAGTAAAATTACATATATAACTTATGTGATTCATATTTAGATAACCTTATATTTTAAAATATTTAACACTTCTCTTAAAAATAACAAATCATTGGTTAAGGTAATATAAACAAATAGTATATACTAAGCTTCCCATACAACATGATGATGATACATAAAATCAAGAGGAAGTCATTCTGGAATTAACTTTGTATCATAGAAATATTTATATTTAGTAGTAGAAACAAAATTTGAATTAATTTTAAAAAAAGATTGAACTGAGCAATGAATAAAGAATTTTTTTTTCTTCCATCTAGAAGACTTGGATAAATTTCCTTTTTACAGGGATTTTGTAAGTGAAATACAGTAAATTTCTAAGAGCGGTTTACTTTACAGTTTGTGTTCTATAGACTGAAATTTTAGTAAGCAATTATTTAAGTATTTTTTTTTTCATTTTAGATCTCCTTGAGTTTGTATTTCCTGCTACTTACAATTTAAAGACTCCAGATATGCACATTCTTGCCTGAGTACTATTTCTCTAAAGTTATTGATATCTTTCTTGTTACAACAATGTTGTTGTTGTTGTTTTGTTGTTGTTGTTGTTGTAGTTGTTGTTGTTAGGTGCCATAGAGCCAAGTCTGACTCAAAGCGGCCATATGCACAGCAGATCAAAACACTTCCCGATTCTGTGCCAGGCACACCATCTTATTTAATTTAAGCCCATTGTTGCAGACCCTGTGTCAATCCATCTGGTGGAGGGTTTTCCTTCTTTTCATTGATCTGCTACTCTCCCAAACAAGATATCTTTCTCCAGGGATTGGTCTCTCCTGACTATGTACCCAAAATATGTAAGACACACCTTAGCCATCCTTGCTTCCAAGGAGCATTCTGGTTGCACTGCTTCTAGGACAGATCTGTTGCTTCTTTTGGCAGTTCATGGTATATTCAACAGACGTCTCCAGCACCACAATTCAAAAGCATCAATTCCTCTCTTGCCTCCCTTGTTCAATGTCCAGCTTTCACAAGCATATGATGTGACTGAAAATACAATGGCATGAGTCAAATACACCTTTATCTTCAATGTGACATCTTTGCTTTTCAAACTCTAACTCTAAAGAGATCTTTTCCCACAGCTTTTCCTAGAGTAATATGTCCTTTGATTTCCTGACTGCTGCTTCCACGGGTGTTGATTATATAGCCAAGCAAAGCAAAATCTTGGACAACCTCAATCTTTTCTCCATTTATTATGAAGTTGCATACTGATCCAGTTGTAAAGATTTTTGTTTTGTTGATGTTTAGTCACAACCCATATTGAAGGCTATGATCTTTGACCTTCATTAGTAAATGTTTTAAATCTTCTTCACTTTCAGCAAGCAGAGTTGTATCATCTGCATAATGCAGGTTGTTAATGAGTCTTTCTCCGATCCTGATGCGGCATTTTTCCTCATAAACTCCAGCTTCTCAGATTATTAGCTCAGCATATAAACTGAAGAGATTTGGTGAAAGTGAACTGCCCTGATGCACCCCTTTCTCAACTTTAAATTAGGCTGTTTCCTTGTTCTATTCAAACAACTGCCTCTTGGTTCATGTATAGATTCCCATGAGAACAATTAGGTGTCGTGGTATTCCCATTTTCTGAAGTGTTATCCATAATTTATTATGATCCACACAGTCAAATGCCTTTGTATAGTCAATGAAACATAGATAGATATCTTTCTGATATTCTCTACTTTCAGCTAATATCCACCTGATGTCAGCAATGATGTCCCTGGTTCCCTGCCCTCTTCGGAATCCCACTTGATTTTCCAGTAATTCCCTGTCTATATACTACTGCAGTCGCTTTTGAATGATCTTTAGTAAAATTTTTCTTGTGTGTGACATTAATGATATTGTCTGATAGTTTCCACATTCAGTTGGATCCCCTTTTTTGGGAATAGGCACAAATATGGATCTCTTCCAGTCAGTTGGCCAAGTAGCTGTTTTCCAAATTTGTTGGCATAAACATGTTAATACCTCCAGTGCTGCATCTCTTTGTTGAAACATCTCTTTTGGTATTCCATCAATTCCGGGAGCCTTGTGTTTCACCACTTCTTTCAAGGCGGCTTCCACTTCATCCTTCAATACCATTGGTTCCTCTTCATATGCAACCTCTTGAAATGGTTGGTCATCTACCAATTCTTTTTTGTATAATGAATCTGTGTATTCCTTCCATCTTCTTTTGATGTTTCCTGCATCAGTTAACATTTTCCCTGTAGAATCTTTCACTACTGCCACTCAAGGCTTGAATTTTTCTTCACTTCCTTAAGCTTTAGAAACAGCGTGTATTCTTCCCTTTTGGTTTTCTGCCTCCACCTCTTTGCACATATCATTATAATGTTTGTTTTTTTCTTCTCTATCTGCCTTTTGAAATCTTCTGTTTAGATCCTTAACTTCATCATGTCTTCTTTTTACTTTGGCTGCTTGATGTTCAAGGGCAAGTTCCAGCATCTCTTTTGACATGTAATTGGGTCTTTTCTTTTTTTCTTATCTTTGTAATAACTTTTTGCTTCCTTCTTGAATGATATCTTTTATGTCACACCACAACTCCTCTGGTCTCTTACCATTGGTGTTTAATGCATTAAACCTATTCTTGAGGTGGTCTTTGAACTCAAGGTCATACCTTGGCTCTCACATACTTGTTCAAATTTTCTTCAGCTTCAGTTTGAACTTGCGTAAGAGAAGTTAATGGTCTTATCCACAGTCAGCACCTGGTCTTGTTTTGACATGTGATACACAGCTTTTCCATCATCTCTTTCCACATATATAGTCAGTTTGATTCATGTATGTTCTGTCTGGTGAAGTCCATGTGTGTAGTCTCCATTTATGTTGGTGAAAAAATGTATTTGCAATGAAAAGGTCATTGGTCTGACAGAATTATATCATGCGATCTCCAGCTTTATTTCTGTCACCAAGACCATATTTTTCAACTACTGAGCCTTCTTCTTTGTTTCCAACCTTTGCATTCCAGTCAACAGTGATTATCAGTATGTCCTAATTCCTTGTTTGATCTATTTCAGCTTGCAGAAGCTGGTAAAAATCTTCCCTTTCTTCATTTGTGGCCTTAGTGGTGGGTGCATAATTTTGAACAATAGTCATATTAACTGGCCTTCCTTGTAGGGGTATGGCTATTATTCTATCACTGGCAACATTATATTTCAGGACAGATCTTGAGCTGTCTTTTTTGATGATAAATGCAACCACATTTCTCTTTAGTTTATCATTCCCAGCATAATAGACCATATGATTATCTGACTCAAAGTGGCCCATGCTGGTCCATGTTAGCTCACTGATGCCTAGAATGTCAATGTTTATGCACTCCATGTCTGTTTTAATGATTTCTAACTTTCTTAGATTCATACTATATACATTCCATGTTCCAATTATTAATGGATGTTTATAGCTGTTTCTCCTCATTTTGAGTCATGCCACATCAGCAAATGGAGGTCCCTGGAGCCTTACTCCATTTCCCTCACCACAGTAGACTCTACTTTGAGGAGGTAACTCTTCTCCAGTAGTCTTTTGAGTGCCTTCCAACTGAGGGGCTCATTTTCCAGCACTATATCTGCCAGTGTTTCTTTGCTATCCATTGGGTTTTCAATTGCTACTTGTTTCTGCAAATAATGATAGTTTGGCCTTTTCATTGCCAATCTGTATCCATTTGATTTCTTTCTTTTGCCTGATTGCCCTGGCAAAGACTATAATTACTATGTTAAACAGATAGGAGACAATGGACATCCTTGTCTTGTTCCACATCTTAGAGGAAATGGTTTCAGTTCTTCATTTAATATAACGTTGGCTGTAGGTCTGTCATAGATGGCTTTTATGATGTTAATGTATTTTCCTGTTATGCCTATAATCATATTGTTACAACAATGGAGATAATATATCTTTTACTAAAATCACTTGCCCATACTTGTGCCATGATTGCCAAGGTTAGTCCAGTTAGAGGGTGCAAAGAAGTGACAAAGCTGTGGTAAAGATTGTGGAAAAATTTATGAAAGGCTTCCAAGGAAAGACCTCAAAATTCATACAGGATGTTCTCAAGTACCACTACAAAGAAGAATAAGCAATTCCTAAGGTTGAGACTGGACAGAAAGACAGGAAAATCTGGGGGATATGGGACAGAAAGGGTCTCTCTCATCCTGGGACTTTGTCCGAGTCTTATCATCCAAGAAATTTCAGCACAATTAAAAGAAGAAAACCTGCTATGAGAACTGCCTGCATTGACCCCAAGGTTTCCCTAAGAATCCCACCAAACTGGATTATAGAATATAATTGAAGTTAACAGACCTAGGTAATTTCCTTAAGACTAGATATAATAAGAATTTCCTCAACTATCCCAATCTAGGCATTTTAACAATGCTCCTTTTCCAGGAGGGAACACTCCCAAACTCATTCTATGAAACAAACATCACCCTGATACCTAAACCAGGAAAAGATTTATCTAAGAAAGAGAATTATAGGCCCATTTCCCTTATGAACATAGATGCAAAAATCTTTAACAAAATCCTGGCAAGCCAAATCCAGCAACATATTAAAAAGATTGTTCACCATGACAAAGTGGGATTTATTCTGCAGATGCAAGAGGCTAACAAAAAATCACATGATCATCATATTTGATGCTGAAAAGGCCTTCAACAAAATGCAACACCTTTTCAGGATAAAAACCCTGGAGAAGGTAGGCATAACAGGAAAATACTTTAACATCATAAAAGCCTTCTATGACAGATCTACAGCCAACATTTATTAAATGGAGAAGAACTGAAACCGTTTCCTCTAAGATGTGGAACAAGACAAGGATGTCCACTGTCTCCTATTCTATTTAACATAGTAATTGTAGTCTTTGCCAGGGCAATCAGGCAAGAGAAAGAAATCAAATGGATACAGATTGGCAATGAAGAGGATAAACTATCATTATTTGCAGATGACATGATACTTTACATAAAAGACCCCAAAAACCTCATCCAGAAAACTTTTAGATCTAATCAACTCCTTCAACAAAGTGGCAGGGTATAAAATTAACACACAAAAATCAATAGCTTTCCTTTACACCCACTATAAGCAGGAAGAGAAGGAAATTATGGATACAATACCTGTCATGATAGCACACCAGAAAATTAAGTACCTTGGAACCAATCTAATGAAAAATGCTACAGACCTCTACAAGGAAAATTTCAAAACATTAAAGAAAGAAATCGCAGAGGATACTAAAAAATGGAAGGACCTTCCCTGCTCCTAGATAGGGAGAATCAATATAGTAAAAATGGCTATCCCACCAAAAGCAATCTATAGATTTAATGCAACCCCCATTAAAATTCCATTGACAGACTTTACAGAAATAGAAAAAACAATCCAAAAATTCATATGGAATCACAAAAGACCACATATAGCCAAAACACTCTTACACTGCAAAACTAGTGCAGGTGGAATTACCATCCCTAATATTAATCTATGCTATAGGGCAGTAGTGGCAAAAACAGCTTGGTACTGGAATAAAAATAGGACTGAAGACCAGTGGAACAGAATAGAAGATCCACAAATACCTCAACACACCTATAGCCACTTAATTTTTGACAAAGGTGCAAAACAAGTAAATTGGAAAAAGGATAGGCTTTTCGATAAATGGTGCCGGGAAACATGGATATCCACTTGCAAAAAAATTAATATAACTGTTTTATGGAGTTTTAGGGTTTTTTATTAGTTTCTCATTGTAGCAATTGTTTATTTAATGTAAGATTTTATGTGTTATTTTGTCTGTCAGTCTGGCTGTTACCTTGACTATGATTCAATGTTGTTGTTTTATTTGAGTATCTCCAAGACTACAAAATAGAGTTTCATTTATTTTCTTTTTGCACCTTTTGCTCTGAAAAAAACTGGCCATTCAAGGATGTTGCCTCAAGCCAAGAGGCATAGACATTCAAAAGTTAATTATCAAACTGACTTAGGTTTAAAAAAAATACAAGAGGGACATTTTAAAATTCAAGTGGATTCAAAGTTGTATAAGATGTAAAAGAAGTAAGGTTTCAAGTTTGGCCAAGTAAATAGATTATCTTAATTTGTTTCATTCTGTCATGAGTATAATTTAGATTCAATGTTCCTTTTTAAATTGGTCAATATGCTTTACTATATTACTTTGTCTTATAAATAAGGTTTTTACATAAACATTATATTAATTTCTATGTATGTTACTTATGGATATATATGTTATGTGGTATGTTACCTGATAAAGTCTCCACTAAAAAAAATTCTATTCAAATTGGCTTATAAATAAATCAACACTCACATAAATTAAAACCACTAAATTGGCCCAAACTCCTTTTAGTTCATAAAGTTTAAGTCTCTGATAGATAAGTTAATACTGTTTATATGTTTTGTCTGCATTTACATCTATAATGGTTTGAGAATTAAGACACAATATCCATGCTCTCTATGTTTCAGAAATAGCTTCCTGGAATTTCATTAAAAGTTAAAGAATTAATTTACTTCATTAAGCAAAAAAAGATTTTTAATTCAATATTTTGTAAAGAAATAAGACAGAAGAACCACCAAGAAAAGAGAAGACATAAAGTTACACATATGAAAATATTTTTGAAAGGTTAAAGAGAAAAAGAAATATTTTAGATGACAAAAGACTTTGCATGGTACAGTTCTGTGTAGAAGGTAGAAGGTTATTATAGGAAAAGAACAAAATCAGAAAGCTAAAGCATGTTATAGATGGTTAAGCGTATATGATATTAAAAGAAGGTTTCTGAAACATAAAACTTATATTTTAGTTACACACACATACACACACACACTATTATTAATGAAAAAAGTTCATTTGAAAGGTTTTCCAGGGCCAAATTTAATGTACTAATATGAAAACAGACAATAGTCTTATTTGTATATCACCCAAGACAATTATTAGAGTTGTGTATGTTGTTGTAGTTAGGTGCAGTCAAGTCAGATCCGACGCATAGTGAACCCATGTACAAACAAAACACTCCCCAGCACTGTCATGCCCATGATCCTTTTTACATTTAAGCTCATTGTTGCCACCACTGTGACAATCCATCTAGTTGACGGTCTTCCTTTATTTATTGACCCACAACTCTTCAAAACATTATGTCCTTCTCCATGGACGTTTCCCTCCTGACATGTCCAAAATACGTAAGACATAGTCTAGCCATCCTTGCTTCTAAGAAGCACTCTTGGCACTTATCCAAGACTACAGATCTTGGAGTTCTGGACAGATCTGTTGGTTCTTTTGGCAGTCCATAATATATTCAATGTTTGTCTTCAGCACCATGATTCAAAAACATCAATTCTTTTCCTCTCTGCCTTTCTCAACATCCAGCTTGCAAAACCATATGATGCAACTGAAAATACCATGGTATAAGTCAGGCACACCTTCATCTTCAAAGAGGCCTCTTTTTGACACTTTAAAGAAGCCTCTAGTAACAGCTTCTCCCAATGCAAAACATCTTTTGGATTTCTTGACTGTTGCTTCCATGGGTATTGATTGTTGGACTAATAAAGTAAAATCATGGACAACTTGTCTTTTCTCCATTTATCATGCAGTTGCTTACCGAACCATTTGTAAGAATTTTTGTTTTCTTGATGTTGAGACACAAGCCATGCTGAAGACCGTTCTTTGATCTTCATCAGTAAACATTTCAAATCCTCTTCACTTTCAGCAAGCAAATTGTGTCATCTTCATAACACAGATTGTTAACGAGTCTTTCTCCAATACTGATGCCATGTTCTTCTTCATAAAGTCCAGCTTCTTGGATCATTTTCTCAGCATAGAGATTGAAGAGATACAGTGAAAGGATACAGCCCTGCCACATGCCTTTCCTGACTTTAAATCAGGTAGAGATACCTTGTTCTGTTCAAAGACGGAAGTCCATGTACAGAAGCCTCATGAGTACAATTATGTGTTCTGATATTCCTATTCTTCACAATGTTATACATAATTTTTTGGGATCCATACGCTCAAATGTCTTTGCATAGTCAATAAAATGTAGGCAGGCATCTTTCAGGTATTCTCTGCTTTTGACTAATATCCATCTGACATCAGCAGTGATGCCCCTGGTTCCATGCCCTCTTCTGAATCTGGCTTGATTTTCCAGTGGTTCCCTGTCTATATACTGCTGCAATTGCTTTTGATTGGTCTTTAGCAAAATTTTGCTTGTGTGACATATTAATGATATTGTTCAATAATTTCCACATTCAGGTGGATCCCCTTTCTTGGGAATAGGCACAAATATGGATCTCTTCTACTCCAGACTTCTTTGGCTAAAATTACAGGTATTTCTCTATTCTCTAGCTTCCAGCCAGTATTTCTCATTCTACTCCCAGCTGCCTGCTGCTGAGGCTAAACTCCGGTGAATGCTGTTGAGATTGAAGGGCTCCCTTCTTCCATCCAAACCCCACTGGTTAAATGGAGGCTGTGCTGTGGGCATGGTACACTGAAAATTGTTGTTGTTAGGTACTATAGAGTCTGTATCTGACCCTATGTACAATAGGTGAAACAGTATTGTTAGTGCTTCTCTGCTATTCATAGGATTTTCAATGGTGGATTAATTTTTGGGAGTGGGTTGCCAGGTCCTTCTCCCAAGCCTACAGCACCTGGGGTTCTCAGGCAGTCTCCCATCCATGTACTAACCAGGCCCAACCCTTGTTAGCTTTCGAGATCTGTCAGGATCAGGACACAACAGTGGTATGGCTGCAGGCACACTGAAAATACTAGGACCTTAATAGCTCTTGTCTCAATTCTGTATGTAGTGATTCCATGCTAGGAAACACAAGCCAAGGAGACCTAGGCCTGCAGCCTCCCTTCTGCTGAGCTATCAGCATCCAGACCCAGGATGTCCCTCAGAGAGGAACCTGCCATTTTTCCAACCCCAACCCTAGGGGTGACTAGACCCTAAAATGTGCAATTGACTCCATTGGGGACAATGTTGTGAATATCAATAATGAGGCAGAAATTATAAAAAAGAAACAAATAGAAATCTGAAAGTGAAAAATACAATAACTCAATTTAAAAATTCATTAAGGGGCTCTATAGGAAATTTGAACTGGAAGGGGAGAGAATTAGTGAACTTGAATACAAATCAGTGGAAATTTGCCAAACAAAGAAAAAATAATGACGAGAAAAGAACAGAGCTTTGGAGAAATGTGGGCACTATTAAACACACAACAGACACATAAATAAATCTGGCATTTCTGGAAGTGCCAGAAGAAAGGAAAGAGACTAGAGAAGAAAAAGTATTAAAAGAATGGCTGGACACTGGATTTATTGAAAAATAATAGCCTACACATCTAGGGAGCTAAGGAAACTCAAAGCATGTTAATCACAGATTCACAAGCACACCATGGGAAGAATGCTAAAAGTTAAAGGAGAAAATCTTGATATCAGCAAGAGAAAAATCTATCCATGAAGAGGTTCTGGGACCAGACTGCCATAGGACCAATGCTCAAAACAAGTTGAAGAATCTCAAGTATATTCTTCTAGAATAAAATAATTGGCCCCAGGAGATAATGGTTATGATCTCAGTTTTCAACATGGCTTTATCAAAATGCTGCAAAAGAAAAAATAGTCTGTAATTTTAAAAAACAGGGACTATAATAGTTCAAACAAAAATTAAATAGATTTTGGTATTGCAAGACTTGCCATAAGTTTTAAAATGCTAATAGTGATTCTTCAAATGTGGCAAAAAAAAATTAAATATTTCCCAAACTACTTTAACCATCAAAGCTTGTTTTGGGGTACATTTATAGGCTCAAAGTTTAAAGAGCACTTTGGGAAACAATTACCTAAAGTTAAAAAGTGAAAGATATTGGTCACTGGTAGAGTCAAATGGAATCTTTTTTCCCTTGTGTCTATATCACATGCTATTTTCTCTTGAGAGTATACATGATAAACAACTATCCATATTTTCAAGGACATCCTAGGTCAAAAGCTATCTTTGGTTCATGATAACACTGCTTTCCAAGGCCACAAATTTAAGTTACCCTGAGGATCACTATGCCCTAGCCTGTCCTTTTTGATTTTTTTGGATCACATTCTGTTAAAAATCTTTACACTGTACATTAATGAATGCAGAAAAGGACAACCACTGCTAACGGGCTTCTATGCATGGAAAATTCCTTCCTATTCCTGTATCTAGTCTTAGGTGCTGGTTTTTAATAACAGCCTATCAAAATGCTGGATGTGGCTTCAAAAATACATAGTCATCATCTGAGAGCTATACTTAACATCAAATGCCAAGGCAGATTTATCAGCAGCTGAGGCCTGGAGTGCAGCCAATTTATAGCACTGAAGCTTTGCTCACTATGACTCACCATCAGAAGCTGATATTGGAGAAGCATGGACTCTAGCCAAAATATCAAGAAGCTGAGGCTCAGCACCTTGAATCAGGGTGAAAGCAAACAAGGAGACTGAAGGAACAGTGGAAAAGCATACAGAGACAACTTCCAGAAACATAATATTACTGTTGCCTGTCAAAAAACAGCAATAGTAGCAGATAGGCTAACCTGAGTTCACCACTCAGAGACAAAGTGCCTATTACTCTTAATGGAAATGTTTACAGCCTATAACAGAAAGCAGTGACTCAATAAATGGACTAAACACCTTCTGAGATGCAAATAGACAGAAAAATAGATGAATACTCACAATGGAAATGACCTAAATATAACCAAGGGTATTGTCAAATACAAATATTCTATATAGAAACCATAGGTCACATATATTCTATGTGACTATTAACCTCTGTTCTTCTATACCTTCTCACAGTTGTGCATGCTTATAAATCTTTAAGTCAAGTCCTGTCCTGCCAGAAATCCTTAGAGTAATTTCTCTGGTCCTGACCAAATTAATCTTATTGCACTATTCTTCACCAGAGAACTTTGGGCAATTTATTAAAAGATTGTAGGTCAGGGATTATACTTCTGTAAAAGTTGTTCACAAGATAGTGACCATTCAATACTAGCTCATTAGTAGATTAATTAAAGGATAAAGTAAAAGTCTGTCCTTATTCTGGTGACTTTCTTGCAAACAGCTCACTTTCTGACCAGAAAAAGAAGTAAGTGACAGAAAAATCTAAACTATGCATAAGATAAAACCAACAGATTAATAACTACCAATAACAGCAAAAAATAAAGGATCTCAAAGGGTCAGAGCAAGTTTGCATGAAGAATGGAGTTACAAGCAGGAGAATAAACATAATAGATACAAAAAGATATCTTGAGCCAACAAAGACATTTGAAGGTCTCAAGATGCTGGGTTAAAAGAGGACCAATGGACACTCAGAAGGCCAGGATTGGACAAAGAATCCATAAAAATTGAAAAGCTCATGTATCAAACATTTAAAAAATAATTATAACTCATCTTGGCAAAATCAGAAATATAGCCACATGTGTAATGGTTGCAGTACAAATTACTACAGTGATGCAGGGCATAAATTTGGTCATGTGCTTTAAATATCTTAAAATGTTCAGATTCTTTGACTATACAAAGGGAAATTTAAAAAACAGAATAACACTAATTTTTGTTAATACAATGAAATTATATTTCCTAACAGTCTATGAGGCTCAGGAAAATGGAGTCTGAGTCTTGTCACTGCTTATTCAGTGCTTATCACAGCACCTGGCTCAAGGAAAGTTCAATGAATGAACAAATAGATAGGTGAATGAATGGCAATTCTAATTTATTTCAACTTGATTCTAAAACCATCCATTTTAATCAGAAGAGGGCTAGTAACTATCTAGTCAAATCAAATGCCTTTGGGATAATGTAGAGCTATACAAAATTAATTTATTGAGGTTCTTATGACTTCATTCTTATTAACATATTAACATTTGTGTTCAGTTCAGATTCTACCCCCATTCATTGGGTTCCTGGTATAGCTATCATAAAAAATGCCAGTCGCCACACTTCTCTGGGAATTTCTGGCCCTTATGTTTTATGATTGAATCATTGAGAAGAAACATTTATGTAGTTGACCTACAGTGAATTTAACAAGAGCTTGACACTCATCAGCAGTATCACAGGAGGATGAAATTGGTGCTGACTGGGTGACAGCCTTTACTGTGGACAGGGAAGGGATCAAGGGCCTTTACAGTGAATGAGAATGACAAGGCTTCAGAAAGGCCTGATGCAAATTCTTTGACAGGTTATATAGTCACACGCAAAAGTACTCTTGCTGCTGTCACACATCATTGCTTTTTATGCAATCTGTATTAGATTGCATTTTAAAAACTAAAGAAAATTCTAGTTGTGGTTACATGTGAGACAACAAATTAAAAATTATTTCAATCCCAAATCCAGATTATGACTTTAAAAAAACTAACCTCTTTTGTTCTCATGCTCGGGCATCAAGGAATGATTGGATTCTTTTATTAGCAAATACATTATTTTATATCTTATCATTTTAATTATTTAAAATTAAATATTTTTGCAACAGTAATAGACTGATAGTGGTGTATCTCATTGTTTCTAGGAAGTGCTAGTAGTGAAATTCATTCTGAATTGAGTGAGTATACTCATCCCCTGTTTAGGATCTTGCCACTCATTTTCTGCAGAATGAGGCTGTTCCCTTGTTTATTCTCAGTCTACCCCATCCATGGGGGCTGGGATTTAGCTCAGTGGGTAGAGCGCTGTGCTGCAGTCTCTGAGGTCCCGGGTTCAATTCCCAGCACCGCAAAAATGGGAGAAGGGCCTGGCAACCCACTCCCAAGGCAATCCCGAAGCACTCAGCCATTGAAAACCCTATGAGGGTCGCTATGAGTCGGATACCGACTCGACGGCACCTAACAACAACAACAACCCCATCCATGAGCTAAAAACTCCTAATATAGTCTTCAGAACTTCCTGCAATATTATGCACCGTTCTAGAACTCTGTTTAGTACCTCCTACTAGACTTTCTGAACACTTTGTGTTGCCCACATACCTGATAGAACTCTTACCTATTACCTGCTTAATAGTAGTTAAATCTCCCACTTACTGATCATAATCATGGGCCAGGCACTGCACTAGAAACTTATATACATTATCTCAAACCCTTACCACCCACCAAAAAGGCAGCCTTGTTTTAATGATTTAAGACACTGAGGTTGAGAGGATTGAGCAATTCTTTCTGGGAGATGATATAGAGGAAAAGCACATAACCTTGGTGTTAACTGAATCTGAAGGTTTCTACTATGAACAAGCAAAATAATCATGGCCACATTCACTTGACCTTTCTCATCTTAATTTTCTCATAAGTAAAACAGGAATAATAATGTATCATGGGGAGTTTGGGGGAGAATGCACCACCACAGAACTGAATCTCCTATTGCCATATATATGCTCATGTTTCTTTCCTGCTGACAGGAAAAGAAAATATTACTTACCATCTGATTACTATTCCCAGATTAGATTCCCTAAGACCACAGTATTCTTTCATGTCAAGTCCTATGTATTTCCCTCAAAAGGAATGAATTGTTTTAGTTACTCTTGTGTCACCATGATCAAAATACCTGAAAGAACAACCTTAAGGAGGAAAAATTTATTTTGGCTTATGGTTTCAGAGGGTTCAGTCCATCATGGCCAGCTCCATTGTTGCTGGGTCCATGGTAAAACTGAACATCAAGGCATCTAGAACATGTGGCAGAGGCTACCCACTTCATGGTGGACAGGAAGTAGAGAGTGACTACAGCAAGGGGCCAGGGCAGGATAAAACCCCAAGGACATACCCCCAGTGATTTACTTACTCCAAATAGGCCCCACTTCCTACCTTTAACCACCTCTCAATAATGCCATCATATTATGACTCCATCAAAGAATTAACCCACCCAGTAGGTCAAAGCCCTCATATTCTAACTGACTCAGGAAATAGAAATACCATTGTATATAGGCCCAGAGGTGTGCTTTACTAATCTCCTAGGTATTACTTAATCTAATCAACAATAGAAATTAACTATTAGAATAATATTTTGTAAACCCCCATACACTGATTTAAGGATACTTTATACCCTATGGCATACCAGTTGCAACAATCTATTCAAGATTTTTTCAAGATGTTGCACCTTTCTCTTATGAAAAAGAACCAGTATGATAAATATCTAGTCTCCAGAAAATTTTTCTTTATTTATAATCTTGGCTTTCTCTAGACCCTAGAAGGTTATAACAACTTACTGAAAAAGATGGTCTAGAAATTCTCCACAAAATTCCAGTAGTAAACTTTTGTGTTGTCCTCTAATTTTCCACTGCAAACATTAGCATTATCATTAGCTCAGCATAGAATCCTTAGACAGTTGAAATCGTTCGCTTTCTGGCAGACAGCTGAAAGCATTGCATTTAAATAGGAATTCAAAGGTCACATGGAACTTTTTGATCAGTTTTTGTCTGTTAACATTCATTAATTTTCTTTGCAACTAAAAGAATCAGAATCAAAGCTGGGCACCATGACACACCCCAGTGACTCCAGAGGCTGAGGCAGGGAGGTCACAGGTTCTAGGCCAAAGGCAGCTTGTGCAATTTAACAAGACCCTGTCTCAAAACTTAAAAAATAAAATAAAAATGGGGCCAGGGTTGAAGTTCAGTGGTAGAGCACTTGCCTACCATGAGCAAAACCATGGGTTCAACCCTCAGTACTGCAAAAAATATAAAATAATAACAATAATAGGAACAAGAAAAGAAAAGAGAAAAAAAGAAAAGAATCAGAGTCGGGCTTAAAGAATAAAGCCACTCAAAATTTCAGACAATTCCAAAGCAAAACAAATTAATAAAAGTCTGCTCTTTAAGATGGAAAATGTAGACTCAAAAATACGATTTTACTTTTAAGAATAAGTGAGTTTTTAAGAAGTAGAGTCAGAGGCAGCTACATGAAGCTTTCATTTACCCAGAAACTGTAGAATGCACTGTCTATAACCCAGAAATGAACAATACTGTCTCAGATGACCATGCTCATGGTGGGCTGAACTCCTGCTAGTGGGTGCCTTTCAGTGCTCCTCTCTCTTCTTCCTCATGAGCTTTCATCCTCCCTAAGTTTCCTGGCATCTAATGGCCAAAAACAGCACTCTCAGAACTATCTTCATATTAAAATACAGTATATTCTTCATTCTAATTTGCATCCTTTCAACAGTTTTAGAGGTCTACAAAATCAGATCCGGATTAGAATTGCATGTGGATTGGATTTGCATGAGAAAGCTCTAGACCTCAAATCCAATTCACACAGGATCCTAATCTGCATCTGATTTTGTAGCCTTCAAAAAGTGTTGAAGGGCTGGGATTTAGCTCAGTTGATAGAGTGCTGCTCTGCAGTCTCTGAGGTCCCGAGTTCAATTCCCAGCACTGCAAAAATGGGAGAAGGACCTGGCAATCCACTCCCAAGGCAATCTCGAAACAGTTAACCATTGAAAACCCTATGAGGGTTGCTATGAGTTGGATACCAACTCCACGGCACCTAACAACAACAACAACAAAACTGTTGAAAGGGGGGAAGATTCGATTTGAGAATACACAGTATATAAAAGTCTATATATGTTTATATATATATACACACATACACATATAATGGGATTGTGTGTTGTGTATATATGTATACATATGTATAAAACATATACTATATGTGTGTGTGTGTGTGTGTGTTGTTGTTGTTGTTAGGTGCTGTTAAGTCGAGTCCGACTCATAGCGACCCTATGTACAGCAGATCAAAACACTTCTTTTTCTGTCTCTCTTGTTCAATGTCCAGCTTTCACAACCATATGATGCCACTGAAAATACGATGGCATGAGTCAGACACACCTTCGTCTTCAATGTGACATCTTTGCTTTTCAATACTCTAAGGAGATCTTTTGCCACAGCTTTTCCTAGAGCAATGCGTCTTTTGATTTCTTGACTGCTGCTTCCACAGGTGTTGATTACAGAGCCAAGCCAAGCAAAATCTTGGACAACCTCAATCTTTTCTCCATTTATCATGAAGTTTCGCGCTGACCCAGTTGTAAGGATTTTTGTTTTGTTGATGTTTAGTCATAACCCATATTGAAGGCTATGATCTTTGATCTTCATCAGTAAATGTTTTAAATCCTCTTCACTTTCAGCAAGCAGAGTGGTGTCATCTGCATAACACAGGTTGTTAATGAGTCTTTCTCCAATCTTGATGCCACGTTCTTCCTCATAAAGTCCAGCTTCTCGGATTATTTGCTCAGCGTATAAATTGAAGAGATAGGGTGAAAGTACACACACACACACACATACACACACACACACACACACACACACACCCCTGAATGTATATCTCTAGGTATATGTGTGTATATACATTATATGGTAAATAGTTAAGATGAGATTGGTATTGGGAATAATAGATTAAATTTGCTCCCATTGCATATCGTTTAAGGTACAAATGAATATGCTCTGGTTCATTTGTTTTGCTTTCTACTTTTACTACCTCTCTGTATCTTTTCCTTAAAAGTATAAAACTTAGTGTCATTTCTGGTGCTTGAAAATATTACACTCTAAGCTGCTCTCCACAGCAATAATTTGTAAGAAGTTGTGTTATTAAAAGTACTTCTAAAAATTCTACCCCTAAAAATGATCCATAGACCTTTTTTTCTCTTTAACAATAATATTTACCTCATGGGATTGTCATAAAAATTATATGACAAACCAGGCACCACAGCACACATCTACAATTCCAACAACTCAGGAGGCTGAGGAGGTAGGTTGATCACAAATTTGAGGCTAAAGGCAGCCTATGCAACTTAGCAAGACCCTGTCCTAAAATAAAAAATAAAAACCAGAGGGCTTGGGGTACAGCTCAGTGGTGGAGCACCCTGGGTTCAATCCTCTATTACTACAAAAATAAAAGACATATATAAAGCATTTAGCATTCAATAATAATTGCCATGATTTGCTCCCATCACTTACCCTTACTGGAGAAGTAAATAATGAAATGCAAATGTAGGTTCTGTCTGTTGCAGCATCTTCCTCCTGTTCTAGAGTTGCCAGAAAAAATGTAGGAGACCAATTACATTCAAATTTTAGATTTTAGTATAAGTATACCCTAAATATTTCTTGGATCATTTATCTATAAAATTAATTGCCATTAATCTGAAATTTAAATTTAACAAGATATGTGCACGTTTATTTGCTAAACCTGACAACTGTAGTCTATACCAAGTTCTGGTACATTAAATATAGTGGAATACACTTTTATTTCAACATCTTATTATAGAATGCTTTGGGGATTTTGTCAGAGGGAGAGGGCTTATTTAATTTTGATAGGAGGTAGATAAAGCAAGAAGATGAGGAAAGCAAAGCTATAACACAGAATTACCTGTTACCTTCTCAACCCTCTAACAGTTCATTGCTTTATACAACTAAGGTTGTTTTGGATTCTCCTCATGTGTTTCAATCCTTTCTCAACATATAAATGTCACAACAGATAATGCTACCAAATTTCATGATTTTTTTAATATTACTATTTTATATTTGTATTCCAATAACTCTGTTCTGTTAAAGTCTCTATGATTTTAAAAGGTCACTGAGTTATTAATAATGGAGCCAAATTAAAATAATAATTATAATCATCTCCTTAAGATTTAAAACAATATATCTGAAAAGACAGAAGTCATGTAGGCAAATAGCTATGTGGCTTCGGAACTAACAGGCCTTAAATAGGAGTTGAAACTCAAATTCCTACAGCACTACTCAGGTAAATCAATGAATTAAGTGAGCTACAAAAGTGCAACCAGAGCTCCTTGGAAGCAAGGATAGCTAGACTGAGTCTGACATATTTTGGACATGTTGTCAGGAGGGACTAATCCCTGGAGAAGGACATATGTTTGGGAAAGTGATGGATCAGCCTAAAAAGGAAGACCCTCAACTGTATAGATTCACACAGTGGATGCAACAATAGGCTTAAACATTAAAAGGATCATGTACCTGGCACAGAGCTGGGGAGCGTTTAGCTCTGTTGTACATAGAGTCACCATGAGTTGGACCCAACTCAATGGCACCTTAACAACAACATGGAGAATTTGCATACACCCCCACTAAAAAGGACAAAATGCCCTGTGTTGCCATATCTTTTGATTTTTTTTTTTGCAAGAGAAGCCAAAATCCTGGTTTTTATATAATATCCTTCCACGGATTTTAATTTAGAAAACACTGTGCAGCCCTAACGCAATATACCTGAAGTACTGCCTTTCTCTAACTCTGTAAGCATTGTTCCTAGCTTTCAAAATTCAAATTCCTTGAACTTCAGTCAATCTCATCCTGATGAATGCTGTAGGCAACTCAATAATAATTGAGCTTTAAATTACTGATTAATGAGGTAATTCACTTCAGATGCCCCCCACCCACCCATTCAACATTTTGATCAAAGTTCAGTTCCTTTGAATCTTGGAATCTCAGTTCCTAGAAAACATGGGTCTAATTTTTTCCTACCAACCCACATATGGCTAAGGAAAATGAGCATTATTCTGAATATGAGTCATGTAAAAATACACATTTTTAAGTAAAGAATGTTTTCACAGAAGCTTTTCTAAATTAAAATAATTGAATATTATACCTACTACTCTGTAAAATAATTTTTCAATTATAAAGGTAAGACCCAATGGTATCATTCTAGAAATATAAACTTTTGAACTCTTCCTAGTTAAAATTATCTTTACCATAATCATATTTCTTTGTATTTCCTGCAAACTCATTTGAAATGCATTTTCTAGGATGGGTAAATCATCCATAGTATATCAGGTACTTGGTCATGTGGTTTTAGAGTATGTGGGTAAGAAATCATTTAAAGTGCTGAGAATTGGTGAATGTAATGTGGAAATCCAACATGGGAATTCTGGCTGTTGCTTTGATTACATGGTCTCTGATTAATTGCTCGCATAAATAGATAGATATGCAATTACTTTGAGCCAAGGCAACAGAAAAACCCTTTCTACCACCTGATTAGGAACAATGAGTTATATGCTCACAAACTTGCTGTTATTCATAGTCAGTGCCTCCAAGTTTAGAAGCTTTTTTAAAATAAATTAAATGGTATTGGAAAAGATGAATTTTTAAGTTCATTTTTTTAAATCAATTTTTTTAAAAAAAGAAACTAAATGGAATCTTTAAAGGCATCTCAAGCTAATGCTGGCATAATTTATTTGTATTCCTATATTTTTATAGCATAGTAGAATGATTATAGACTTTAGAATAAATCAGATATAGACTCCAATCTCTCTTAGCAGTCCTTAAGCAATGTCCATTAATGACTGTAAACCACATTTTTATCATCCATAAAATATAAGTCAAAATATCCAACTGCAAGTATTCTTATAAGGATTAAATGATATAAATCACTATATCTACCTAAGAGCATTATTTATCTCTATTTACATATTTACATGTGTCTCAATCCATGAAATAAATGCAACTAGAAAATGAGATCCTCCTAAGTAAGAAAAAATGAAGCCCACAAGGTTGAATAAAGTTTATAAATTTAATACAATCCTCACTATATAATTGCTACCTGAATTACTCTGCATGCTTAGTACTATCTGCTATGTGCTATCCATCTGAAGCCTAAGGCACAGAGGTCCTAATAAAAGGTCAGTGAATGTCAGGAGACAAGAAGGAGGAGTCAGCAAGTTCATGTCCCATAGACCTTAGTAGGCAACACCTTCCCCCAAACAATTCCAACTGTGTTGAGGAATATGGGCTTGTACCTTTCAACTAAGCAAAGTGAAGATTAGAGGCTGGGATCAGGATAAGGATAAAGTGGGGCTTTTGCCTCTCAATTACTCCCTCCCCCCAAAAAAAGCTTGGCTAGTGGTATTTTCCTCACACAGGGGAAACCAAGCAAACAATACACATACAATTCAATTCAACTTCCATAATAGCTAGAATGACAATTAAATGCAAAGAGACTGCATGTTTTCCACAAAGGTATGATTAAAGAAGCCTGGACAATATTTAAATTTTGACAGTGCCACAATTCTTTGGGGACCAGTTGTTCAAGGGAAAGCAGAAATAGCATGACATTTGCTGAATGGATAACGGCTGCCTGTCAGCTTCTTGTTCACAGTGTACAAGGACTGCATGCACAGAGTAGTATAAGATGGAGCACAATGATATACTGCTCAGGGATGAAGGTCTAAATGCCAAGGATTTTATTTACATCTGGTCAGTTCTTTTGACTGTAAGGAACTGAAGTTAACTCAGGGGCAAAACACTGGGGGATCAGGGGAAGGTGGATTGTACAGCTGTATAAACATAAATTGAAATTGGACCATAGTCATGGAGTCAGCTCAGGGATCTGATCTCTCAGCAATGCTCAGAGGTCAAATAGTCTCTTATTCTACCTCTGAGAAAATGTACTAGATTATAAATCCTATTTTTCTTAAATCTTAATAACTCCACTTCTAGAATATAGTTCTCTTCTTTGTGTCCTTTGGCTTATCCTCCATTTCCAATTGTTAGGATCACCCATGTTTCCCAATGCAAGGTACTGGGAGAAAATTTAATGCTCC
>VMDO01003566.1:35254-60676 GCA_007922755.1 Pedetes capensis
ATGGATTTAAAATGAAAAACTGGAGATGTTTTCCTTCTGAATTAGAAAATATTAATTCAGTAAATGCATGAATCAAAGTATTACATAAAATGTATTTCAGAACTCTTATTAAATCTTTTTTTCATTCTATAAATGAGATCAGAAGTTTCCCAAGGCAAGTAAATAAGATAATACATACAGTGTTAGCACAGCTCCAGCCACATAACAACCTATTGGCCTCATGTCTCAAAATGACAGTGATACGTCTATTTTGATATCTTTTAAATGTTTGGCAAAAATGAATCTTAATAAAAAATAACAATACCTATTACTTCCAACTTCAAGGTGATAAATAGGTAAATGAGATATCTAGATTCTCAAGGAGAGTAAGGTGAATGGAATCTGACACTTAGCTACTTTTACTTGCCCACAGAGGGAGTAAGTTTGTTGTCAAAGTTTGAAACATATTTTTCTAAGAAAAACAATTACAAAAGAATTTGAGGTCAGTCAGAATAGGAAATAAATGCATTACATTGACTGAAAAATAGCTCTGCTGGGTAGCTCTAAAATAGGAAAGTATGGAGGCAGGACTTTCAGCACAGATTCCTTAAAGGTCAGAGGAAAGCAGGCAATGAATAAGAATTGCTTTTCAATAGCTTAAAATTACACCAGTGTTCCCACCATGAGACTTCAGGATGGAAAATAATAGTTTATCTGCTTTCTTATTTATGATTTCTAAACCATAACTTAAGGATTTTTAACCAGGGATGGTGGCTTACATCTGTATTCCCAGCTCTTGAGATGGGGACAGGGGCAGGGCTGAGGCAAAAGCAAGAGAAAAAAGAGTTGAAGGCTACCCTGGGCTACATAATGAGAACCTTTCTGAGAGAGAGAAAGAGAGAGAGAGCATTTGTGTGTTGGGTTGAGGGTGTAGCTCAGTGATAGGAGACATGTGCAAGACCTGGGCTCAACTCTCAGCACCAAATAAATTAATAACATATGGTATTGTATTCATTTCATTCTCTAATTACTTCTTCCCCATACCAACACTTAATGTCCCTCTCTAGACTTCACAATAGAATGTTATACCATTTTTTAAGATTAGTGCTAAATTACTGCATCTTTATTGTAACCTAACATATACACCAATTATCTTAATATCATTACAACCTCTAATTCCCATAGCCAGTAGGCTGCCAAACAAATTCATTTCCTCCTTTTGATTTGAAAACAAACTTTATATTACTCATTATATTACTCATATTCATATCTTTGTTGTTGTTTATTGAGTTGGACCCAACTCATAATGACCCTATGCAGAACAGACAAAACATTCCCCAATACTATGCCATGCCTGGTATTATTGCCAGTGCTTCTCTGCTATTTATAAGGTTTTCAGTGGCTGAGAGTGGGCTGCCAGGTCCTTCTCCCAAGTCCATAGCACCTGGTGTTCCCAGGTGGTCTCTCATCCAAGTACTAACCACGCCTGACCCTGCTTAGCTTCTGAGATGTGATGGGCTTGGATCCCATAGTGGTATTGCTGCAAGTCTGTTTGTATGTAAATATACTAAATGCCCTTT
The DNA here is from genome assembly GCA_007922755.1 of Pedetes capensis. Classification (NCBI taxonomy): domain Eukaryota; kingdom Metazoa; phylum Chordata; class Mammalia; order Rodentia; family Pedetidae; genus Pedetes; species Pedetes capensis. The sequence goes on from VMDO01003566.1 coordinate 36,814, forward strand.
ATCCTTGTCTGTACTGGGAGGGTAACCACAATAGTTTCCATAACACAGCCCTAGTAATACCCAGGGCTTTAAACTCTCTGACTGGGGCTAACACTCTTATTCTTCTCCATAACAAATACATTATGTGATCCATATATCTTCCATGCAAAATCACTTGCTATTGCAAGTTGTCTTTTATCTCCTGAAATGTTAACTACCTTTGTCACCACTGCTTAGATGCTTAGAGCACTGGGCCACTAATCTCCCAGCTCCTGAGCTGCATTTTTTTCTGTGTCTTTAAATATGTGTGTGTGTGTGTGTGTGTGTGTGTGTGTGTGTGTATGTATGTGTCTGTGTATACACATATACGTACATATATATACATATAACACAAATGAGAAAAGGAAGATAAAAAATGAAAAATCAATATTGCATTATTGATGCTGATAGTAAATAACCTAGGCAAGATGAGAAAAGAGATGACAACAATAGCAACATAATCAATAATAACAGGAACCACCGATTTTTAGTAGCTTTGCTTTCAGTATCTATAATTTTCTCTCTGGGTAATATTGTTTATTTAATATCATTAACTTATTTATTAGATAATGGTCATTAGATATCAGTATTGTGAACATTGCCATTTTTGGAGAAGGGAAGATAAAAGTGATAAATTGCACAACAGGTATGGATCACAAAAGATGCAGTGTAGACCATCCCAGGATGAGAGAAGAGTGCATACAAAGGCATTGTAGGGGAGGGATTGTCCCTGTCCTCACCCATCATAAGTGTCACAGACAACACTTGTATACCAAAAGACAAACTAACAAAAATAAAACATAACAAAGTTATTTAATCAATTTTTATGTGCACTGGAGCACTCAGTAGGAAGACCCAAAGACCCAGGGTGAACTATCACTTTTATGCTTAGATACCATAATGCATGGACAGCCATGTAGAAATGTGACTGGACAAAAACATCATGATCTAATGCTACAAGTCTTAGTGAGGAAACCCAGCAAGCCCTGTCTGTTCAGACTTTTCTTCACCTCTCTGTGCAGTATTCCTTCCTTCGAGGCATGACACAGAACCCCTTCTGGTATAGGGAACTTATGATTTACTATCAGACCAGGCACATCTGAGAATTTCTTTATGATTACCTCCAAGACAAAAAGGTGGAGGAAGATTAGAGTAATATTTTTAGTCCTCATAGCTTGCTTTCTTTCACATCTGTCAGCTTGTTGCACCGTGGGGGCTTGCATGCTGTTGTGATGCTTAAAGCTATGCCACTACTATTTCAGATATAAGCAGGGCCACCCATGGTGGGCAGGTTGCAGAAGAGCTTCCAGACCAATATAGACTAGACAGAAGGACCCAGCAGCCCACTTCTGAAACAATTAGCCATTGGAAAATCTATGAAGAGCAGAGAAGCACTGTCAAATATACTGCTGGAAAATGGGTCCCCCAGGTGGAAGGCATTCAAAAAACAACTGTGGAAGTATTGCCTCCTCAAAGTAGAGTCAACCTTACAGATGAGAATGGAGTAAAGTCCCTGAGAATGACTTAAAGTGAGAAGAAACATAATGACTGCAACACTGTATTCCAACATAAAATGATAGATTGTGCACATGACACAGTGTTCGGTAGTGTTTTGTCCTGCTGGACTTAGATCAATATAAGTCAGACCTTACTTGACAGCACCTAACCACAACAACAAAGCTTGCTTTGGAGAAAAGATATTCTTGTTTCTAAGACCTTTCTTGAAGAAGAGATATTCTAATTTCTATATATACATTGCCATGGTGGTAGAGGTAGGGAGAGTAAAAGAAAAACAGGTGACAGAAGAACAAGAAAGGTCTAAGAGAGGTCTTGTTTTTCTTACTCCTGCTTCCAATCTCCAAAACACCGTATTTTGGAGCATCATTTTCTGATCCCAACAACACAGAGGCATGGGTCTTACTAATGTTGAAGGATACTGGATGCAGTTATGGGAGCAAACCCCCACACATCTGTCAGTTTGCAGCATTGCAGGGACTTGTGTGTTGTGATAAAACTCAAAGCTATGCCACCAGTATCTCAGATACCAGCAGGGTCACCCATGGTGGGCAGGTTTCAGCTGTGCTTCCAGACTAAAACAGACTAAGGAGTAGGCACTGGCAAACCACTCCCAAAACAACTAGCCAATGAAAACCCTATGAATAGCAAAGAAACACTGTCAGATATAGCCCCAGAAAATGAGCCCCCCAGATTGGAAGGTACACAAAAGACTACTGGGGAACAGTTGCCTCCTCAAAATAGAGTCTACCTTGTTGATAGAAATGGAGTAAAGCCCTAGGGACCTCCATTTGCTCAGGTGGCACAACTCAAAATGAGGAGAAAAAAATTGTAAACATCAATTAATAATTGGAACAATGAATGTACATACTATCAATCTAGGAAAATTAGAAATCATTAAAAGAGAAATGGAGCACATAAATGTTGACATTCTAGGCATCAGTGAGCTAAAATGGACCAGCATGGGCCATTTTAAGTCAGATAATCATATGGTCTACTATGCTGGGAATGACAAAATAAAAAGAGAAATAGGGTTTCATTCATCATAATAAAAGACAGCTCAAGATCTGTCCTGAAATACAATGTTGTCAGTGATATAATAATATCCATATGTTTACAAGGAAGGCCAGTTAATATGACTATTGTTCAAATTTATGCATCTACCACTAAGGCCACAAATGAAGAAATGGAAGATTTCTACCAGCTTCTGCAATCTGAAATAGATCAAACATGCAATCAGGATGCACTGATAATTACAGGTGACTGGAATGCAAAGGTTGGAAACAAAGAAGAAGGCTCAGTAGTTGGAAAATATGGTCTTGCTGACAGAAACAAAGCTGGAGATCACATGGTAGAATTCTGTAAGACAATGACCTTTTCATTGCAAATACATTTTTTCAACATCATAAATGGTGACTATACGCATGGACCTCACCAGATGGAATATACAGAAACCAAATTGACTATATATGTTGAAAGAGACGAGGTAAAAGCTGGATATCAAATGTCAGAACAAGACAAGGTGTTGATTGTGGCTCAGACCATCAACTTCTCATAAGTAAGTTCAAAGGGAAGCTGAAGAAAATTAGAACAGGTGTACAAGAGTCAAGGTATGACCCTGAGTATTTTCCACCTGAGTTCAGAAACCACCTCAAGAACAGGTTTAATGCATTAGACACAAATGAGAGGAGACCAGATGAGTTGGGGCATGATAAAAGATATCATTCAAGAAGAAAGCAAAAAGTTATTTAAAAGACAAGAAAAAAAGGAAAGACCAAATTACATGTCAAAAGAGATGCTAGAATTTGCCCTTGAACAAGGAGCAGCTAAAATAAAAGACACAATGAAGATAAGGAACTAAACAAAAGATTTCAAAAAGCAGCTTGAGAAGGCAAAAACAAATGTTATCATGACATGTGCAAAGAGCTGGAGATAGAAAACCAAAAGGGAAGAACACACCACACCCTGTGTTTCACAAAATTAAGGAAGTGAAGAAAAAATTCAAGCCTCGAGTGGCAATAGTGAAAGATTCTATAGGGAAAATGTTAACTGATGGAAGAAACATCAAAAGAAGATAGAAGGAATACACAGATTCATTATACAAAAAAGAATTGGTAGATGACCAACCATTTCAAGAGGTTGCATGTGAAGAGGAACCAATGGTATTGAAGGATGAAGTGGAAGCCGCCTTGAAAGAACTGGTGAAACACAAGGCTCCCGGAATTGATGGAATACCAAAAGAGATGTTTCAACAAAGAGATGCAGCACTGGAGGTATTAACATGTTTATGCCAACAAATTTGGAAAACAGCTACTTGGCCAACTGACTGGAAGAGATCCATATTTGTGCCTATTCTCAAAAAAGGGGATCCAACTGAATGTGGAAACTATCAGACAATATCATTAATATCACACACAAGAAAAATTTTACTAAAGATCATTCAAAAGTGAGTGCAGCAGTAAATAGACAGGGAATTACCAAAAAATCAAGCAGGATTCAGAAGAGGGCAGGGAACGAGGGACATCATTGCTGATGTCAGGTAGATATTAGTGGAAAGCAGAGAATATCAGAAAGATATCTATCTATGTTTCATTGACTTTGCAAAGGCATTTGACTGTGTGGATCATAACAAATTATGGATAACACTTCAGAAAAATGGGAATACTGGAGCACCTAATAGTACTCATAAGGAATCTGTACATGAACCAGGAGGCAGTTTTTCAAATAGAACAAGGAAACACAGCCTGGTTTAAAGTTGAGAAAGGGATGCGTCAGGGATATACACTTTCACCATATCTCTACAATTTATATGCTGAGAAAATAATCCAAGAAGCTGAACTTTATGAGGATGGCATCAGGATTTGAGGAAGACTCATTAACACCTGCCTTATGCAGATGACACCACTCTGCTTGCTGAAAGTGAAGAGGATTTAAAACATTTACTGATGAAGATCAAAGATCATAGCCTTCAATATGGGTTACGACTAAACATCAACAAAACAAAAATCCTTACAACTGGGTCAGCATGCAACTTCACAGTAAATGGAGAAAAGATTGAGGTTGTCCAAGATTTTGCTTTGCTTGGCTCTATAATCAACACTCATGGAAGCAGCAGTCAAGAAATCAAAAGACACATTTCTCTAGGAAAAGCTGTGGCAAAAGATCTCTTTAGAGTTTGAAAAGTAAAGATGTCACATTGAAGATGAAGGTGTGCCTGACTCATGCCATGGTATTTTCAGTTGCATCATATGCTTGTGAAAGCTGGACATTGAACAAGGGAGACAGGAGAAGAATTGATGCTTTTGGCTTATGGTGATGGAGATGATTATTGAATATACCATGGACTGCCAAAAGAACCAACAGATCCTAGAAGAAGTGCAACCAGAGTGCTCCTTGGAAGCAAGGATGGCTAGACTGCATCTTACATATTTTGGACACATAGTCAGGAGAGACCAATACCTGGAGAGAGATATCTTGTTTGGGAGAGTGGCAGGTTAGCAAAAAAAAGGAAAACCCTCCACCAGATGGATAGACACAGTGTCTTCAACAATGGGCTTAAACATAAATATGATCATGTGCCTGACACAGAATTGGGAAGTATTTTGATCTGCTGTACATAGAATTGCCATGAGTTGGACTCGACTTGATGGCACTTAACAACAACAACATGGGAGCAAAATGTAACAGAAAGGGTAAAAGGAGACTGAAAGAATGTCAACTAAAGTCATTTGGACTTTATTTGGTCGTGGACAGGTTGGTAAGCTTTTCCATACAAGATAGCATGTGTGTGTGTGTGTGTGTGTGTGTGTGTGTGTGTGTGTGTGTGTGTGTGTGTGAGTGTGTGAGGTGTGGGTGTGTGTTAGGTATTTTTGGCAACCTACGGTCTCTGTTGCATATTCTTGCTTTTAGGTTTATGCAACTCTTTGAAAGTGTGACAGTCTTTCTTAAGTTGCAGGAAATATAGAGACAGGCTAGGGGCTAGATTTGGTCCTCCAGCCTTAGTTTGCCAAACTCTGCTGTAGTCAATTCCTTATCCTGTCATCTGTGAGAAACTTCAGGGCTTAGGGAGAGAAAATGAACTCAGAATAGTGACCTCAAACAAAATATCAGGAGAGTGGAGAGAAAAATTTGAGGCCTTAAAAAAAGCCACTCACTTGCCCAGAATGGGTCACAATGATATCATCCTCTGCTGATCCTGTGCCCCAATATAGTCTTTGAACACTGAAGTGATAGAGAATAATATAACTCAACATTTGGAAAAATAATACAGACATAGGCATAGATTTGAGTTTCGTATTAGGATAACAAGTATTTTGATCCTTGGATTAGTTGTTTGCTATTAAAGAAAAGATTTGCTTTTGGAACCAGATCACCATGCAATGAGCATAATGTCCAGTGGTGAGTGAGTGTGTGTGTGTTTGTGTGCGTGTGTGTGTGTGTGTGTGTGTGTGTGTGTGTGTGTGTGGTACTTGGGGCTTGAACCCATGGCCTCAGCCTCGTACATACTTAGCAAGTGCTCCACCACTGGTCTGCACTCCCAGCCCATTTTTTATTTTTTTATCTTGAGGCAGTGTCCTGCTAAGTTACACAGGCTACTCCTGGCCTCAAATTCATGATCCACCTGCCCCTGCCTCCCTAGTCACTGGAATTATAGGCATGCACCACTGCCCATGGCTAACTATAATTTTCTTTTGCCTTATAACTTATGGCTTCGTTTGAAAAACCTTCCAAGAAGCAATCTTACCTGAGCATCATTTTGTTGTTCCTGTTTAGTATATCATCTCATGACATGAAGTTTCAGATACAGTAATGTCAGGCTTAGTTATTAAGATTTTTACATATGTTCAGGTGACCTAAATTAGTTCATGACACCTATCAGCAGCCAATGGGAACACATTTTCCCATAAAAAAAAATGAGCACCATACCCATCTGGAATATTCTCCACAAGGAAGGAAAAGATGATAATCTGTATTATCTAAAGACAAAATTATAAGAAATTTAGTTTGAAGATCTTATTGACCTTATTTAGCGATTCTAGAATCTGATTACATTTCATTCCATAAAATAGAATGAGTGTTCTGCTGGGCATGATAGAACAGTTAGTTTTTAAGATGGCAAGAGAAAAACAGAACAATATTTTTAAGTGGACTGATTAACATAAGGTTACTATAGGTCACTTTCTTATAAGATTAAAACAGAGAGGACATCCTCATTTTATTGACTCAGATAGACTGGGCTCTTCAATTTTGATTGCTGTGAACCTCCTGTTTTCAGCAGAAAAAAAAACTGGTCTATTTGGGGATCTTCCTGCTTCGTTAGCATGAGTGACTCCACTGTGGTTTGGTCTGTTCTGCTGGGGCCTTTGTGCAAGAGGTTAATCCAACACATTGCCCTCCCATAAACTTAGTTTAACAACATTTATAACTCAAACTTTTGTCCTTTGGCATCTGTATATTAGTATTCAGATGTGGCCATTGGGCTGACTCAGCACTCATTCTGTGACACAAACTTCCTCCTTATCATAAGTTCAATAGAGTGACAAAGACTAAAGTTTTCCCATGTCTGAGACATACCCATGTGCTGCTCCTCTACTTAAAAAATCAAGGTTGTACTCAACTCAGGTATTGGAAACTCCAGTCTCCAATATGCCAGTTCTATACAATGTATCAACTCCTGGTTTCACTAGTCCAGTTGCTTGTTCAATGCAGTAGATTTTTCTGAAACTGATCTTTCAGTGTGCATTCAACTGGATCAATGACAGGTTTTTATGTTACCATGAGTTTTCTACTTTTTGAATACATTTTGAGCTTAAATACATCAAAACCCCTTATCTGACATTTTACCAATTGCCATTTCCCTTGCTGACCTTATTAAATAGAGCTGACAAACACAATGGGAATCTTAATATATAAAAATAGCTCATTGCTGTTGTTGTTGGTAGGCTCCATCAAGTCAGTGTCTGACTCATAATAAACCTACATACATCAGGTGAAACAGTATTGTTAGTGTTTTCAATGGCTGATTATTTTTTGGGAGTGGGTTACTGGGTCCTTCTCCCCAGCCTACAGCACCTGGTGTTCCCAGGAGGTCTCCTACCCAAGTACTAACCGGCCTAACCCTGCTTAGCTTCTGAGATCTGATGGGACCAGACACCACAGTGGTATGGCTGTAGGTTAAAAACAGCTCATATTTCTCAATAACTCAGAGTGATTCTATTTCCCTGCTACTTGTGGTATTTGTTTCAATGTTTATGGGTTTTACATATGAATCTAAATCTTAACTAATTAAAATTTTCAATTAACATAAGATATAACTATCACATATTTCCACCTATCCAGAAATAAGCAAGAGTAAATTACACTGTATTCTTGGCTACCAAGAAAAAAGCGATGAAGAAAAAAGAATAAAGAGAAAGAAAATAACAATTCAAAAACTTAGAAAAGAGCACAAATTAAGGAAACTAATAATTAAGAAAATTAAGGAACTATTCTTAGAATGTAATTGAGTTATATTTTGATACCCAAATAGTCATCACAAAAAAAATTAAACTCAGAAATGTGAAGTTTCATTAACAATTAAGTTGGCCATGATAAATGGTACTATACATGACAAAGCTTATGTTCTGTGCTCAAATAAAAATTATGAAATAACTACTGTACCATGGGCATGTAGTGAAGAGGGACCAATCCCTGGAGAAGGACATCATGTTTGGGAGAATGGTAGGTCAATGAAAAAAAGGAAAACCCTCCACTAGATGGATTTACACAGTGTCTTACAATGGGCTTAAACATAAATAAGATCCTGTTCCTGGCATAGAATGGAGGAGTGTTTCATTCTGCTGTACATAAGGTCGCTATGACTTGGACTTGACTTGATGGCACCTAACAATAACAACAAAATATACTAAGCACCAAACCTAATATCAGGATATGAAGATGAATAAGGGATGTCTCTGTCCTTATATCTCAGCCCAGTGAAGACAATATTCAACACTATGGTAAAATAAAATAAATATAATGACAGTGCATATAATGTGTTAATATAACCTAAAAAGGGGGGGGGGGAAGCTTTCCCAAAAGTGACACTTAAAGTAGCTCACATAGAAGAGTTTTACATACTGTGGTTTACCACACAAATAAAATTTCTTATCTCTATATTTATATTGAGAAATGGCCAGCCATGGTGGCACTCTCCAGTAATCAACTTGGTGAAGAAAATGAGGCAGAAGGTTCGTGAGTTTGAAGGATCATGGGTTTGAAGTCAGCCTGGGCTGCAGACTGAGTTTCATATTATGCGAACAAGTATTTTTATCCTTAGATTAGTTGTTTGCTAGATGTCAAAGAAAAGCCATGTAGTGAATGTGATGTCCTTTTGCATTATAGCACCTGGGACGCTGAAGCAGGAGGAATGACCCGAGTTCAAGAGCAACCTGATCTTCATATCTAGTTCCAGGCTAGTCTAGGCTTCAAGCAGACCTTGTCTCCAGGGAGAGGGAGAAGGAGAGGGAAAAGGAGCCGGGTGTGTGTGTGGGAGAGAGAGAGAGAGAGAGAGAGAGAGAGAGAGAGAGAATGTGCTTTCTTAGCCCAGTGAGGTAAGCAGCTCATGCTTTCTGCATTGCTCCACCACATTTTGCACCTGCTTCAAGCTACCTTTACCATACATCTTGGTCCCTTGGGATCTACAGGGTGAACAGGATATGAGACAGCAAAGGTCAAATATGTATGGCCAGTAAATTGTGAACACAAGTGTCTAATGAGTTTAAGAAATGCTGAACATTTCAAAAACCAAGTGAAAGAAATTAAAAGGAAGTGACTCTCTTAAAAGAGTTATCATAATAACTTGTAAGAAAATTCCTGAGATCCTTTAAAATAACAGACCTTTAAAATAATAGCCAGGTGTGGTGGTGGAGGCCTATAATCCCAGCATTCACAGGATTGAGGCAGGAGGATTGTGAATTCAAGTTCCTACACAGTGAGATCCTATCTCAAAAAAAGTAAGAATGAAATGGCAACAAAAAATACAATAAAAGAAGGAAAGAAAGAAGAAGAAAGAAAGAAAGAAAGAAAGAAAGAAAGAAGAAGGAAAGGAAAGGCAAGGCAAGGCAAAAAGGAAAGAAAAGGAAAGGAGAGAGAAAAGGAAAAGACAAGACAAGAAAAAAGAAAAGGTGGACTGGTAAAACAGTATCATTTGTTCAAAAGAATCCAGTAATTTTGCAGGAATCATTTTCCTAAAACTTAGACTTCTGGGAACCAAATTTTTTTCTCCAACCCTCTCCAAAATAATTATTTTATCAGGCTCCTCAGTTTTATGGTTATTGCCCATTGTTATTTTCATCTTTCCCTTCTCCTTTCATAAGAAATTTCCTCCCATTCCCAATATTTTAAATCATAATAAACCCTTTTATTTTTTAATATTAATTCAAATCAACTATTCATTAATATCCCTGTACTTATTGGTGAAAAATAAGAATGACATCTTCTCAATGATACTAGTATAAGAGTAGGAAGTTACAAATTTATGGTATATTTTCATTTTTTACTTGTTACATGTTTAAAATTTGTGCAAAAATAGTACTACATTTGTACTTAATTGACAAATGGAGAAATCACTCTGCCTCCACCCCTGTGCTTTGGGAAGATCAGTAATGATATTAAACTGACTCTGTTCTTTAAGGCACTGTTAGATCATAGGAATCATACCAGAAGTCACTACATATCGAAAGTTTCAGTCTCTGGTAAGCTAATCAACACAGTGTTGCCTCAATATAGGTATAACGTTCAGTGATGTTCACCTTGTAAGCTGGTGGGAAACCAACATTTAAATTATGCTCACTCACCTAGGATGGAGCCTATTTGTTCCAGATCACACTCTCTAACATATACTGGACTAGCTCTGCGGAACTGATTTTCAGCCTGGTTGGTTAGTAAGTATAGTGTACTAGTTGTTTGATAATTTTAATATCATTCTAGCAGCCATGTGATCAGACAAAGCCAGTTCTTCTCTTAGTAATTATTATATGAAAAAATTTGATAATGCTTTGTAACAAATTTTATATAGGATATTGTAAACCCATATAAATGATAAAACATTCAATGCTAAAGATATCCCTTTTCTTCTGAGAGGAGAGGAATATATTCAATATCAGTACAGTTTCTTTTCAGTTTTCTAGTGAGTAATTATTATTAATCTCAAAGTGAAATTAAGTTTCAAAAGGTATGGTGCCCATTGGAAATTTCCAAGGTAACAAATAAGCATAATCAGCAATGAGCTTCTAGTTCAACATGAATAGTTGGGGTACCAGCATAGTCTTGTTAAATAAATTAATTTTTATTAAATATTATTCAGGATAGGAATTGTACTCTATTTTGGAGTCCAAAAAGAGCCTTTGAATTGAATTTTTGAGTAACATCTAAATTTTCTTTGCCATGTAACATAACTTATTATTTGCTTAAAATCTCTTCCTACTATTACTCCTGTATAGTGTTCTGCCCACTTCCGAGCTCTGCCCATGCTGATTTTTAAAGTTGTCCTGCAACTTCCATTCTTCTCCTTCCATCATGTAATATTGTCTCAATTCTTAGGGTCTTATCAAATAAGTCATATCTGGGTCTATTCCATCTGGGTCATCACATCTGAAATTTCCAGAATGTATTCTTATCTGGAGTTCAATTTTTTCCAATCTATCCCTTAGCTATCTTAGTAAAAATACTAGGAATGAGCATAGGAAGTTGTGCTTAGTTATTCAAAGTCCTATAAAGTTTTCTGACACTTCCAATTTTTATTACTGTTTTCAATGAAAACAACTTGTTATTCTATGTATCATAGATGACTTTTCCTTAGTGTTCATTAAAATGATAGAATAGCTCTAATCTCTGCCTGTCTGCCATTTAAATGAAGAACTAAGTTATGTGGATCATAACTGCCATCACATACAAGGGTGAAACTCCATCAGTTTGGCGTGTTGAGCTATATTTATGGCAGCCAGAAAAATGGTAATGACTCACTTCTTTTTTTCTGTGGTTGTCAGATATCTCCATAGAAATCAAAAAATATATAAGTACATGTATATGTATATTCATTCCTCTAACTTTCTTGTTGGACAGTGTCATTTGAAAATACCACCAATCTTAGCAATTGACAATGTAATAAAAGAAGTTTTCATCACAAATTATACTTCCTTTTCTTCTACAGATAATCTATCAATGCAAAAGCAGATTTTAATAATGACTGTGTTGGTGTCAGAGGAATGTTTCAGTGTCTGTACACAAACTCGTATGTCATCAATTGCAGCCCTTCTTCAGAGCTTACCAGATTTTTTAAAACTGTATAAATGTCAATATTTGAAAATTACTATGGTAATACTTAGCTGCTGTTTCATTTGGCTGACATAGGAACTGAAAAACTCACAAAAGACTAACACTTTCATCCACTACCAAACTTCTAACAGCATTAAAGCTTATGAGACATCTGATGTAAATCCTGTTTTGAGCAAAGTTCCATTAGGAACTAAGACAAAATGCTAAGTATGAACTTTAAGACCTTGTTAATGACCCCTTAATGGAATTTTACATGCTGCTGTCACGCTCTGTATTGACAGATTTTGACATCTTAATAATAATCCTTGATAAATCACAATCAACTTGTGCTTAAGACCTATGACTCCATTATGGAACTAACAAAGTAATTATTGCTCCTTCATATGCAGGAGACAATCTTTACATGGAACTGTATGATATGAAATCTCACACTGTGATCCACAATAGCATCCTGAAAAGTCTCCCTGCTGCAATACCATTTGCTGAGTTTTCAGTGAATGCTTTTGTTGTTGTCATCATCGTTGTTGTTGTTGGGTGCTGTTGAGCCAGGTTCAACGCATAGCAACCCTATGTATAACAGAACAAAACAGTACTCAACTCTGTGCCACACACATGATATTTTTTATCCTTGAACCCAATGTTGCAACCACTATGTTTCTTCTCATTTTGAGTCATGCCACATCAGCAAAAGTAGGTGCCAGGGGCTCTACTCCATGCCCATCATTAAGTTCAACTCTATTTTGAGGAAGCAACTGTTCCCCCAAAAGTTTATTGAATGCCTTCCTGCCTGGGGGGCTTATTTTCCCCAACTATATTTGACAGTGCTTCTCTGCTATTCATGGGATTTTCAATGGCTAATTGTTTTGGGAGGGGCCTGCCAGATCCTTCTCCCTAATCTGTCTTAGTCTGGAAGCTCTGCTGAAATCTATCCATCACGCATGGCCCTGCTGGTGTATGAAATAGCAGTGGCATCACAGCAACACACAAGCCCACACAGCACAAGATGAGAGACACTGGAGGTTTCAATGAGTAAGATCAAGATATTTACAAATGTTTTTGTCTCTAAAGCAAAGACAATGATTGCTAGTACATACTAAAATGTGCTATTTTGGATGTGCCAACTTCAAGCATGAATAAGATAAAAAACATTATATCATTGACAGAATGTTCTTTCTATGGAACTTTAAGGATATTGACTTCATATCCTGACCTCCGAAAGCTAGCAAGTAACTGCAACTTTCTAGAACCTTTTTCAAAGTCATGTGCTGACAGGATATCCAATAAGAAATGGTATCATAACTCAACATTTAGGTTTCTTTACAAAAATATTCCTTCCAATACTACTTAGACTAGCCTTGATCTGCAACCACTTGTGTATCCATTACATTGAAATAATACTATAAACTACTTCACTTTTAGATTTATTCTAAGCCAAAAATTCATTCTGAAAGTATTGCACTAAAAATTTTAATCTTATCAAACAGTAGACACCCGTCTATGATACACTGCAATCAATTCAGAAATTCAAAGGGAAGGCAGGCACTGTGTGCCTGTCCATAATCTCAGCAGTACAGGAAGCTGAGACAGTTTGCACAAATTAGCAAGACGGTGTCTCAAAAAATGAAAAGGGTGCTTGCGGGTACAGTTCAGAGGTAGGGCACTTTCCTAGCAAGCATGAGGCCCTGGGTTCAACCCCCCAGTAAAGGAAGGAAGGAAGGAAGGAAGGAAGGAAGGAAGGAAGAAAGGAAGGAAGGAAGGGAAAAAAGAGAGAAAGAAAGTTCAAAGGGAAAAGTCATTCTAATCTTGCCCCATTGTAGAAATAGACCCTAACTGAACTGCTGATTAATGTCATGGTTAGTACTACTCTAGACCAATGAACACAATCTATTAATGTGAATGAGCTATTTTGAGTGTCCTCCTAAGAATAAGATAATTTAGGGAAAGATCTATGTCACCATGTTACATGCTATTCATCTGGCTTTAGTTGGCTATTAAAGTCTGACACACCTAAAACTATTAAAATCACTGAAATAAACATATAAATAATACATTCAGGGTCTAGAATAAGAACAAGCTACAGAACTGCCTATAGTCCTACCACTGTGGTGTCCAATCCAGTCAGGTCTCAGAAACTAAGCAGAGTTGGGCCTGGTTAGTCCTTGGATGAGAGACCACCTAGGAACACCAGATGCTGTAGGCTTGGGAAAAGGACCCAGCAACCCACTCCCAAAAAACAGTCAGCCATTGAAAACCCTATGAATAGCAAAGAAGCACAACAATAGTGTTTTGACTGTTGTACATAGGGTCACTATGAGTCAGATACCAGCTCAACAGCACCTAGTGACAACAACAAACAGAACTAGAAAATAAATGGCTGACCTCAGAGTCCTACTCAATGTCACTAAGCCTAGATTCAAACATGACCACAAGGACTGACAGCGGAACAACTAATAGCCACAGTGAGGGGTTGGATTAAAGAATGCCCTCAAATACTGAAGCTGGAAGAGGAACTGATGAAGAGAGACCTCATTTATTTAGTAAATACTATATGTCAGTTCTGGGCTGGGATTTAGCTCAGATGGTAGAGCATTGCTCTGCAGTCTCAGAGGTCCCAATTTTGATTTCCAGCACTGCAAAAATGAGAGAAGGACATGGCAATCAACTACCAAAGCACTCCCAAAACAATCAGCCATTGTAAACCCTATGAGGCTATGAGCCAGAATCAACTCAATGGCACCCAACAACAACAACAACATATGTCAGCTCTATGTTAAGACTGTCTTAATCCCTAAAATACTGTCTTAATCAGTGTTTGCAATGACCTTGTGAGAAAAGTGAGACAAGTTTTAGAGATTAAAAAATAAAATCAGTTACCCAGGGGAGCAGCTATGAAGGACAGAGCTGAAACAGAAATTTAGCTCTATTAATCTCAGAAACCTCTATCTCTTCAACAATCTTTACCAGGGGAATTCTCCCTGTACACAGAGAGTACAATTTAGTGTCTTAAGCATAGCACCAATACCAACTCAAAGGTTGCCCTGAGTTCTTTATTTGGCAATTTCCATCAGCCTTGAATTTCTAAAAAGAAAATTTAACAATTTGCCTTTTGGTTACATAATAATCATTATGCTATGTTGGACATTTTTAAATGGAGATTTTTTTTCTCTAATAATGACTGATTTCTACCTAAATGTTACTTGGTATTAATAGTGCTATATAATCAAGTACTAATTGAAAGGCTTTTTCTCTTATCACAACCAACTTAAGCAATACTATAAAATTTTCAGAATTTGCTCTTAAAGTCAGAATATAAAAAGTTCTATTTTCTTGTTGCAACAACTTCCCTATAATGGAAGGACTGTGGATGTGCCATTAGTTAGAAATAATCACAGTAGTTTGAAGATGATCTTAATGGACATATGTTATTTGAAGTGTTATGAGACTAAATATCAATAAATAGACCATCCAAAGTGCTAAAATGCTATGGCCATCCATTTTAAAAAGTAGAAATGCCAAGCCAGGCACAGTGGCGCACGCCTGTTATCCCAGCAGCTCGGGAGGCGGAGGCAGGAGGATTGCAAATTCGAGACCAGAGGCAGTCTGTGTAACTTAATGATACCCTGTCTCAAAAAAGTAAAAAAAAAAAAAAAAAAAAAAAAAAAAAAAAAAAAAAAAAATGGGCTGGGGGTTCAGCTTAGTGGTCCAGCCCTTGCAAAGCGTGCAAGTGCAAGGCCCTGGGTTCAACCCCCAGTATCGCAAAAAAAAAAAAAAAAAAAAAAGAGTAGAAATGTTGTTTTAAAGACTGAAGAAGTAGCTCAGTGGTAGAACACTTGCCTTGCTTGCGGAAGACCTGGATCTAATCCCCAGCACCACAGGGGGAAAAAGAGCCATTAAATATTTTTTATACATTTGGTCAAATATTCAAATAATAATAATTGCTTATAGTTTTTTTGAATATAAAACATATGATCCTAAATTTTCTCTTTCTCTTTCTCTTTCCTCTTCTTTTACTAAATGATTCACACTGCAATAAATATAACATACATATAGCTATAACCTTAATGCGCCCTCAAGAGAGTTTTTATTAGTTAAAGGTTTTCTCTTAGCCCAGCCAAGAAAAGGATGTAATTACATTTGATATAGTTTTTAGTCCATGGCTAAAACTATTAAGCCCTGAAACTCTTGTTTAGTGCCAAATCTAGAATGCTATACCACAGATCTTGCCAGCATATAACTCTTTTAAAATAAGACTGAGAAGATCAACAACCTTGAATTTCTCACTTTCCCCTTGACATTGCATCCCAATCACATCTCAGTATCCAATTAAGTACTTTCACTTCCCATCAGATGGACTGATTATTGCCAACCTTTGCAACATTGCTTACCACCACCTGACAGGCCAGCATCAGTTAATCCTAAAAAGGTCCACTTCAATTTGTCATTGTCCTAAAGGTTTGATATTCCTTCAATATAAATTCAAGACAAGAATGCTAAGACAATCAGATGGCTTAGCTCTATGCTGAGTACAGCTGGTATATAGATGTATCAGTATGCAGAATCACTTAGAACCTGCTCTGTCAGTGGACAGGTGAGTTCTTGCTTTTCTGTGTCAGATACTTGGCCAGGCACCAGCACAGCCTTCTCATTCTAAGTTGCCATGACTTCTCTTAATGTCAACATGCCTCTATTTCTTCTTAGAGGCTGCCATGAGACCTATACTCAGAAAGCCATTCCAGGAACAAGTCCTTCGTTAAGATCTTCAGCTAGATGTTTTTAAGCACTGGATGAAGAATGTGCTGAAATTATGTTGCATCAAGCAATAAAGTAGAGCATTCAGGATAAGGCTGTGGCAATATTCCTTTACATTTATGAAGAGATTTTCTTTTACAGCATTTTGTAGATATGATAACATCTCTCTGACCACCTTCCTATGAGAGATCCCAGCCAGAAGATAATTATCTAGATTTTCTATATTGGTAATGGCAAACAAAGCCACCTGTAAGATAGCAAGCGTATATTCCTAGTCTGTAGAAAGCTAGGGAAAAAACTCAAGTCTTTTGAGTCTCAGGAAAATTTGTTTTCTAGTGTCGAGTGAGCTAGATTTGCTATTTATTAAAGTGCTTGTTTTTTTGTTGTTGGTGGTGGTGGTGGTGGTGTTTTTGTTTTTTGTTTGTTTGTTTTGCAGTACTGGGGGTTGAACCCAGGGCCTCATGCTTGCATGCTTTCCAAGTGCTGGACCACTGAGCTGCACCTCCAGCCCTTTTTAATTTTTTTCACTTTTTGATACAGGGTCTCACTAAGTTATGCAGACTGCCTCTGGTCTCAAACTTGTGATCATCCTGCCTCTGCCTCCTGAGCCACTGGGATTACAGGCATGCGCCACTGCACCCGGCTCAAAGTGCTTGTTTTAAGGAGATATTCCTTCAAAAGCTTATTAAATGCTTTAATATCCAAAGGATTTGAATCAGAAATGAAGGAAGACTATTAGAAAGTACATATATCTAGCTTGAGGAAGAGATTGCACTTATCTGTCAGATCTAAAACTTTTACATTCTCTAGGACTAGAGCTCTCTACAGACTTTGGAATTGACAAATTAAGTCAATTTGCTTTATCTATTATTTCAAATTGGAGTCATGTAAGTCTTTCATGCACAGGGATACAATAATATTCAAGCATTCACAGAGTCAGCTCATTATTTTAGATCTTAAATGACATTCTATCTCCATGTCTGTCAGCTTGTCATGCTGTGGGGGCATGCGTGTTGCTGTGATGCTGGAAGCTATGCCACCACTATATCCGATACCAGGATGGCCATCCATGGTGGATAGGTTTCAGCTGAGCTTCCAGACTAAGTCAGACTAGGGAGAAAGATCTGACAGCCCATTCCCAAAACAATTAGCCATTGAAAACCCTATAAGCAGAGAAGCACTGTCAAATACAGTGCTGGAAAATGAGCCCCTAGCCTGGAAGGCGTTTAAGAAATGACTGGGGAAGAGGCACCACCTCAAAATAGAGTTGACCTTAATAACAGGAATGGAGTAAGGCCCCTGAAACCTCCTTTTGCTGATGTATGCCTGACTCAAAATGAGAAGAAACACAGTGGCTGAAATAATGGATTCAAACATAGAAAGATGATGTGCATGGCATAGTGTTTTGTTTTGCTGTACTTAAGGTCACTATGAGTCAGATCCAACTCGATAGCACTCAATAATGACAACATGATATTCTAAATATAATAAATTATGTGCCAAGCTGTTAACATGCTGTTAACATGTTAACATGCTGTTCTAATTACTACTACATGTGCCAAAGTCCCACCCATCCTACCATAGCAACTCAGCCTTTTTTGTCACATAGTATATCACCTCACATACCAATTATTTCTTGTAGTTTATTCATTTTCCCTAGAGAACACATGTTGCTGTTGGTGTGGTGGTGGTGGGTGCTGTCGATTCAGGTCTGACTCATAGCAACCCTATGTAAAACTGAATGAAACACTCCCTGACACTGTGCCATGCCAGAGACTATTGTCAGTGCTTTTCAGCTATTTGTGGACTTTTCAATGGCAGATTGTTTCAGGACTTTCAGGGCTGCTGGGTCCTCCTCCCTATGCTGAAGTACCTGGTATTCCCAGGTGGTGTCCCACCCAAGGACTAACTATACTGACCCTGCTTAGCTTCTGAGATCAGGTGGGATCAGATGCCAGGGTGTTATGGCTGCAGACATACAATAGTACACGAGTATTATTTGCTGCAAATATTTCTTTGCTGTTTTCCACAAATGAAAATGTACATATTCGGATTTAATATGAGGTTCCTAATGTAATCATCTCTTGTTTTGTTTTGTTTTGTTTTTGCTGTACTGGGGGTGGAACCCAGGGCCTCAGGCTCAGATGCTCTGCAAGTGTTGGACCACTGAGCTGCAACCCCCAGCCCTTTTTTTTTTTTTTTTTTTGAGACAGGGTCTCACTAAGTTATGCAGACTGCCTCTGGTCTTGAACTTGCGATCCTCCTGCTTCTGCCTCCCAAGCTGCTGGGATTACAGGCATGCGCCACAACACCTGGCTATCTTTTTCTTTTTAATGTGGTGCTGGGGATCAAACCCAAGGCCTTGTACATTCTAAGCACACACTTTACCAACTGAGCTATAACCCCCCCACCATCCTAGAGTAATCTCAACTAAGTCAAATGATAAAGTTTAGCAACTCACCATGATGTAACCAGTATATGTAGAAGACAAGTCCTGCATCATTAACACTGAACTCTTGATTCAGCAATATATTGATTGCTGATTATTTATTGCATTTATTGATATAAGTAAAATTAGCAACTTACTTTGATCAGGACATTTCTGTTCCAATAACAGTATATTGTACATATGTAAACTCTATGAATTTGAAGAAAATGCAAATTTTTGTCTTGATTAGTGCAAATCATGCAGCCCCCAATCTTTTTTGCATAGATTTATTTTCATACAGATCTACAGCATAAAATCCAGGAATCTAGAGAGCTACTTAAGGAAGGATGCAGCTGACGGAGATCTCACTAATTGATCAAAACCATCCTTCCAGAAGAGGTCAACTCAGCTTCAAAACTTTCCTCACAAAGCACTCCAATCAAATACTCTTAACCTGAACTTTTTCCAACTCAGGTCATTTTTGGCATTTTTGATCTAGTTCTACTTTGAAGTTGAATGATATAATTATTAATGGAGTTTTCATTACAGTTACCTTCTGTGTATTAAACTGTTTGTATTTTCCCTACCAAACCCTGATTCTTCATCCTCATTACAACTGATTAAAAGTGGACAGTATCTGTTTTCCATATGAATTACTCTGAAGAGTAAAAGTGATTCAAGACTTCAGAGCCTTGAGATAAGCATTAAACTACACAGTGTCTGTTGATGTGGGAGAAGATGGATGCTGCTCCTTGCTCACAGAGTGACACCAGTGAGGCCCTTTGCTCCCTTTGTCTCTTCTAAAAAGCCAACCCTAAAGAAATACAGTAACTTTCATAACATACTGCAACTGGCTCCCTGTGAGGACAAGACTCCTGAAGAACTTATGTACAACCTATTGGTATCCATAGAATGACCTGCCTTGCTGTACTAGGAGGAGAACATGAGCTCAAAAGCTACTGGGAAGGATTTCAGCTACAGCTTGATCAGGGAGGCAAGCTGCTTGAACCAGCTAAAACAGAGACTTGTCCACTTTAAATGCAACCTTAAGCCAGGTGCTGTGGTACATGCCTATAATCCCAGCGACTCAGGAGTCGAAGATGGGAGGATCACAGATACGAGACTAGAGGCAGCCTGAGAGACTTAGCAAGACCCTGTCTCAAAAAAATTTTTTTAAAGGGGCTTTGGGGTGTGACCCAGTGGTAAAACATTTGTCTAGCATGTGTAAGGCCCTGGCTTCACCTCCCCTCTCCCCTCAGTAATTAAAAAATAAAAATAAATAACAAATGTTTCCTTAAAATGAAAATCAGTACTGAATCACTAGTATGTCAATGTTGTTGTTGTTGTTAGGTGCCATCGAGTCGGTATCCGACTCATAGCAACCCTCACAGGGTTTTCAATGGCTGTTTCGGGATTGCCTTGGGAGTGGATTGCCAGGCCCTTCTCCCATTTTTGTGGTGCTGGGAATTGAACTCGGGGCCTCAGAGACTGCAGTGCAGTGCTCTACCAACTGAGCTAAATCCCAGCCCCAGTATGTCAATAGTACTCTATTTTATCTTTGCCTTAAAAGGACTTTAGAAACTCATCCACTTTCATCCTCCTACTTGAAGCCATGCCTTACTCCAAATCATTTTCTACACTACAATCAAAATGACTTTTATAAAGTCCCAAAATGTTTTATGCCCACTTCTGCTTAAAAGCCATTAGTGGCTCCCTTTGTTGTCAGCATGAAAGTCAAAACCTTTCCTAAGGCTTGCCACGGGGCTGGGATTTAGCTCAATCGGTAGAGCATTGCTCTGCAGTCTCTGAGGTTCCGAGTTCGATTCCCAGCACCACAAAATGGGAGAAGGACATGGCAATCCACTCCCAAGGCAATCCCAAAACAGTCAGCCACTGAAAACCCTATGAGGGTCGCTATGAGTCGGACTTGACTCAACGGCACCTAACAACAACAACAACAACAAGGCTTGCCACACTAGCCATGTTTGGAATCTTTCCATGAAGATGAGCTTAGGTCCCCTCTGGCCCCTCCAGTTCATTTGTCCTCAGTCCCTGCAATTCTAAACCCCGTTCAGCCCTCAAAGGCTATCTATCTCTTGTTTCTACCTGTGGTATTCCCTCTGTCAAGGAGAGGGTGCCATCACCTCTAGTTTATCTGGCCAACTCTAGCTTCTTTCTTTAGATTAAGTAATGTCGCCTCATCTAGGAAGGGCTCTTGGACCTCCCTAAATTCAGATTCTGTGCCATTGTTGTGTTCCCATAGGATCCTCTTCTGTCACCATCACAGCACTTATGTGTTATTCTAATTATTTATTTCTGGACTGTGTTCTACACTACATTGGAAATGCTGAGGGCAGGAACAATATCTATCTTTCTTATCAATGAATAATCTGGCTTCTAGAATAATGCCAGGCACATAAAATATGACATGGAAATCACCAAATTCTGTAAAATTCAGATGTCAGACTTTTCTTCAGTGAACAAATGAGCTTGATTCCCCATGACTTATAACTACAGGAAGTATAATAGTCATTCAAGTTGTCTGAGTGTTTTTATGAGCTTCTGAGGAAACACCCATAAACCTGCTCCAGTTGCTGCTTCTCCCTCAGTCTGTCTTCCTCCTCCAGATCAAAACCTCTCATTGCTTTGCCTATTAGTTGCTTTGCCATTAGTTGCTTTGCCTCTGCTTCTAGAAGCTGCAGCTCTCCCAGACCATTTGGCTCTTTACTACTGTATAAGCTTCCTATTGCTGCATGACAAATGACCATAAACTTGACGGCTTAAAACATTACTCATGGATTATCTCAGTCTCTGTAGGTCAGGATTCCAAATATATATTAGGTGAGTTCTTCACTGAGTTGCTCCAGGTATCAGTTGAGGTTGCTAATTGTTTGAAGCCCGGGATCTGCTTGCAAGAGTCACTGGTTTGTGGCCTTCTGACTGATACCCAGTTTTCTTGCTAGC
This sequence comes from Pedetes capensis, assembly GCA_007922755.1. Taxonomy (NCBI): domain Eukaryota; kingdom Metazoa; phylum Chordata; class Mammalia; order Rodentia; family Pedetidae; genus Pedetes; species Pedetes capensis. The sequence continues at coordinate 58,805 of VMDO01003566.1, forward strand.
TGTCGGAAAAAGACTGCTCTCAGCAGCATGAGGCTACCCTCAGGCCCCTCCTCTCATAACATGGCAGCTAACTTCTCTAAGGTAAGCAGGAAAGAGTCTGCTGCCACTACCTGTCCCTTCTCAGGGCTGCATGAAGTTGGTCAGGACTGTCCATGCAAACTCTCCTTTGATCAACTCAAAGTTAACAGATCGAGGCCTCCATTACAACTCAAAATCCCTTTTGCTTTATGAAATAACATAATGACAAGAGTCACATACCATTATATTTACAGAATTCATCCCCTTAGCAAAGACTTCTTAACTACAACAAGAAAGGTAAAATTCATTAAAAAAGAAAAACAAATTGATGAATTGGACTTTACTAAAAGTAATAACTTTTGTTCCTTGAAAGAACTATTGTTGGAGCCATGGCATGTGACTATAATCCCAGCAACTCTGGAGGCTGAGTTAGGAAGATTGCAAGTTCAAGGTCAAAGGCAGTCTTCAATTTAGCAAGACCCTATCTCAAAATTTAAAAAAGAAATTTTTTTAAATTAAAAATGGATTGAGGGTGCAGCTTAGTGGTAGAGCATTTGCCTAGTGTGCATGAGTTCCTGAATTTAAATGCCCAGTACAGCAAAAAAAAAAAAAAAAAAAATGACAAAGGAAAAAAATGACACAGTCAAAAAGGCAAAGACAAGCTACAGAAGGTAATTTCAAACCAAACATCTAATAAAGCACTTGTATCCCAAATGTGTAAAGAACTATCACAACTCAATAAGAAGAAAAAACTACAAAAAGTAGGCAAAGGATTTGAATGGACATTTCAATAAAGAAAAAATACACAACAAATCCAAGAAAAGATGTTCAGTCACTTGTGGTTAGGAAAATGAAAATTAAAGCTTATTGAGATACCACCAAATCCTGTTAGAATGGCTACAATGTAAAAGACTGACAATTCCAAGTGCTGTCAAGGATATGGAGGAAATGAAAATCTCATACAAATGATGGTGGAAATGTATAATGTTACAACTACTTTACAAAACAATTTGACAGTTTCTTAAAAATTTAAACACAAATATTCAGCCCTTGCACTCTTAAGAATCTCCCTAAGAGAAAAGTAAATGTGTTCATACAAAGACTTGGACATTCATGTTCCTAGCAACTTTACTTATAAGAACCAAAAGCTAAGAACAACTCAAAAAGAAAAACAAAAATAAAATAAAAACCCCCATCTATTTCTGTGCATAATAGAAAAAAAGGAAATGAACTTTTGGTATATATTACAATATGAATGGGCTCCAAAATAATTATGCTGAATGGAAAAAAATGCAAAGGAAAGTATATAGTGTATGACTCCATTTATATAAAATGCAAAATCGCGAACTAATCCATAGTGAAAGAAAGCAGATCAGTCTTGCTTAGAGGAGAGAGATTATGAAATGATATAAGGAAACTGTTGGAGTTCTTGGGTATGTTCATTATCTTGATCGTGATAATGATTCATGAGTATATATGTGTGTGTATGTATATATATATATGTATGTATGTATATATATATATATATATATATATATATATATATCCAAATTTACCACATTAGACATCTTAAACATGAACATTTTATTGATTATCAATATAACTTCTAACTTCTCAATAGAAACAAGAGAACACAAAAAATAATAAATAATTGCTAGCATAGAATCATGGGACTGGGGCTTAGCTCAGTTGGTACAGTGCATGCTCTATGTGTTCTGAGGCCCTGGGTTTGAGCCCTAGCACTGCAAAAATGGGAGAAGGACCAGGCAGCCCAGTCTGAAAACAATCCCAAAAATTTAGCCATTGAAAACCCTATGAATATCAGAGAAGCCCTGACATAGTGCCCAGTTTGGC